>CAWVQI010000376.1:0-5000 GCA_963932335.1 Andrena marginata
GTTCACCGCTCGCGGTGTTTAACTGGCATTATGTGGTACGTCCTACCGGTGGGCTTAGCTCTTCACGGGGCGGTCCAACTAATATCCCATCGCGGTGCTCTTCACTGAGTGTCGAGGTGGGCCGGTACGTTTACTTTGAACAAATTAGAGTGCTCAAAGCAGGCTACCTTCGCCTGAATACTGTGTGCATGGAATAATGGAATAGGACCTCGGTTCTATTTTGTTGGTTTTCGGAACCCCGAGGTAATGATTAATAGGGACAGATGGGGGCATTCGTATTGCGACGTTAGAGGTGAAATTCTTGGATCGTCGCAAGACGGACAGAAGCGAAAGCATTTGCCAAAAATGTTTTCATTAATCAAGAACGAAAGTTAGAGGTTCGAAGGCGATCAGATACCGCCCTAGTTCTAACCATAAACGATGCCAGCTAGCGATCCGCCGAAGTTCCTCCGATGACTCGGCGGGCAGCTTCCGGGAAACCAAAGCTTTTGGGTTCCGGGGGAAGTATGGTTGCAAAGCTGAAACTTAAAGGAATTGACGGAAGGGCACCACCAGGAGTGGAGCCTGCGGCTTAATTTGACTCAACACGGGAAACCTCACCAGGCCCGGACACCGGAAGGATTGACAGATTTATAGCTCTTTCTTGATTCGGTGGGTGGTGGTGCATGGCCGTTCTTAGTTGGTGGAGCGATTTGTCTGGTTAATTCCGATAACGAACGAGACTCTAGCCTGCTAAATAGACGTAACTTATGGTATCACGAAGGTCCCCGACTTCGGTCGGTGGGTTTTTACTACCAACGTACAAACAAATCTTCTTAGAGGGACAGGCGGCTTCTAGCCGCACGAGATTGAGCAATAACAGGTCTGTGATGCCCTTAGATGTTCTGGGCCGCACGCGCGCTACACTGAAGGAATCAGCGTGTTTTCCCTGGCCGAAAGGCCCGGGTAACCCGCTGAACCTCCTTCGTGCTAGGGATTGGGGCTTGCAATTATTCCCCATGAACGAGGAATTCCCAGTAAGCGCGAGTCATAAGCTCGCGTTGATTACGTCCCTGCCCTTTGTACACACCGCCCGTCGCTACTACCGATTGAATGATTTAGTGAGGTCTTCGGACTGGTGCGCGGCAATGTCTCGGCATTGCCGATGTTGCCGGGAAGATGACCAAACTTGATCATTTAGAGGAAGTAAAAGTCGTAACAAGGTTTCCGTAGGTGAACCTGCGGAAGGATCATTAACAAGGCTCAAAGAGCAAAAAGCAGAAAGCTTGAAAAACCGTAACTATGCAAAAACAATATATATATATATATATATATATATATATATATATATATATATATATGCGATGCATTTTATATATAAACAGATACCAAAGACTTAAATGCGAATGCATTTACGAGAACGGATACCAAAAACTAAATGCGAAAGCATTTACGAACACAGATACCAAAAACTAAATGCGAAAGCATTTACGAACAGATACCAAAAACTAAATGCGACAGCATTTACGAACAGATACCAAAAGCTAAATGCGAAAAGCATTTTAGCAACGCCGTTGGCACGGCTTACGTGTCGGAGGTCGCTGCAGACGGAGAACCTGGTTTCTCACCGCGACGCTCCCGTCCGCTGCCATCGGTGAAGCGCAAAGAGCCAAACCGCCGCCAGACCGCCAGTCACCAGGGGGGGAGGGGGGAGGGAGAGAGAGAAGAGGCCGCCAACCGTCTTTGTGACCGGGACGATAAATAATACGAACGCAATCACGAGTGCGCTAGCGCGAGGTTCTTTCGAGAGGCCGTCGTTAACGGGATCGGGAATAACTAGACCCGTCGTTGCGATCGTCCTCTGCGGTAACCCGCCGCCTCGTCGATTCGCGTTCACCTCGTATCGGAGGCGCGTTGCCGGTTATTATACCGCGATACCGGCCCCCGCCCCGGTGTCTGTGCGTGGTGTCTGCGCGAGCGTGTGTTTAGAAGCTCGTACCGAGAAAAAGGAGTCAGTCGCGACCCAAGACAGGGACGAAAGAAAACGCATAACAAGCGCTCCGAGTGGGTTAAGTTAAACGCGCGAGAATAATAGAATGAGAGCAGGAACGAGCCGCCCTCGAAGCCTCGGCTTCTCGCGACGTTCCTCTCCTCCGACTCTCGACGACGTTTCTTCCACTCGCATCCCGCTTCTCCTAGGTCTTTGGTCGCGCACTCCGAAATTGTCCTGGGACTTGACACTCTCCTCGGAGGGGATCCGGGTAACCTAGGGGGCGGCGGCTCGCGCCACCGCCATCCATCGCGTCGATGTGCATCCCGAGTATAATCGCTCGCTTAATCGCGCGCCCTGATAGCCGAAAAAAAGGGACCGGCTGTGAAGCTTCGATAGCGATAGTCCGAAGATTGGACCGATCGAAGCCGGCCGTGCGTCCGCTTTCGAGGGGCGGCCCGACGATAAGAGAGCGTGCGTGCGTGCGTGAGAGGATGCTGCCGCGTGCGGTGTGGCCCCCCGCCCCGAGTACACGGTTTATATTATTACGGTTCTCGTACCCGGCCGTGTATCTCGAAGGTTTTTAAATGATATGTACGCTCGGCCCGCCGGACGTGTTCGCGGTATTTCCGCGGTACGCTTCGGCGGTGTTTTCACGTCCTGGAGACAAATCGGACACCGTGTCGTCAACGCTGGCGACGCCCGGACCTCCTTCGCGCGCTGGTTGGAGGCGCACGGGCCTCGGCTTCATCCGAACCGAGAACACAAAGATAATAACGAATATATTTAATAACACGATTACCCTGAACGGTGGATCACTTGGCTCGTGGGTCGATGAAGAACGCAGCTAATTGCGCGTCAACGTGTGAACTGCAGGACACATGAACATCGACATTTCGAACGCACATTGCGGTCCACGGATACAATTCCTGGACCACGCCTGGCTGAGGGTCGTTATCACATACAAAAGACTGCTTGCGTCGGTTCTGCGTACATAATCATCATCGCATCCTCGCCGTCTCGCGTTTCCGAAGATGTAACGCGTTTCGGAGTCGGGACGGATGATAATATACACGCCAGATACGCGACGTACGAGCGAAAGTTGGGATGTTCGTCGGCGTTTGCCAACGGCTCGCGCGTGAGAATCGTGAAGCGTGTGTGTTGTACTCTCCTCCTGTGCGAGAACCAGAAAAAGAGAGAGGCGAAATGTGTGATGAATGATCGCTTAGGGACTCGCGTGCGTGCCCGCTTTCACGGCGTTGTGCGTCGTTGCTTTATAACGACCGCCCGTGTGCTGCACCGCTCCCTGGATCACCACACACACACACAGCGGCCTCTCCGCTCGCACTGGTGTTTTAGAGTTTGCCACCTTCACATCCCGCGCCCCGAGATCATTTACCGTGCTCCCGACGTCGCCTGAAATGAAAAATTTGTCCTGAGAAAGAGAGACCGCGAAGAGCGGGAGCGAGAGAGAGAGAGAGAGAGATAGGGCGGAGTGCGCGGCATATGCGCGCCGATTTGTATCGTGTTGGCGTTCACGCAGCCCCAGGGATTTTAAAAAGAGGGTCGTCCGTTTTGACAAGTGAGAGGAAGAAAAGTCAATCGATACATCGAGGGCACAAAACACACTCGTTCTTCGGGATGCCGTGAAGATCCAAAGGGTGGTGTGTGGTGTACATGGAATGAGATGTAGGAGGCGGCGCTCTGTGCGGAACCACTCGTTAACATGATCGGGTCGATGTATTTCCCCGTAGTTGCGAGTGTCCTCGCCTAGCCGCCCTATATATTCCATTCCCACCCTACCCTATGGCCACGTTCCGTCGACACACAAGAGAGTGTTTGCGCCAAACGTCCGATGAGAAGAGTGATATTGCTCCACGCGTCGTTTAAAACGTTTCTGTACCCTGGAATCCTCATTGGCGCGGCTGCGTGAATTTGAACTTTGACGAATCGAAAAGGCGCCGATGCCGCGAAAGGTGTATAAGAAGACCTCTCCTTCGTAGAATTGAAGAAGACGCGTCTCCCCGATCGCCCCATGTCTTTGTCGCGTTGTTGGTCGATCGTATACGAGACCCGCGGGTCTCACCGGTCGTCCAGTCCACGGAAAAGAGCTTATTTTTCCACGGTTCCCACTGCTGCGAAGATAAGTGTGTTGTCACTGCTCGAGGCGTGATGAAGGGATAGCGGAATCTCAAAGCTAATAATAGCGGACGGACGTTAAAGTAAAAACCGGTGGTGATCGTTCCGCGAGAGTCTCCTCCCGCATCGACGATGCGCGACACGAAAAGACACTTTGGCGTGGCGCAAATATAGAGGTAGGGGTGACTGCTGTAATTCTCTCGATTAGAGAAGAAGAGAGGAGTTCAATAAAATATACTTTTTCTCTGGAATCGCGTGCGATGGCACCTCTGGATATACGAGAATCCTCGATCACATAGATTCGTCGACGCGGGTCTTGCTATGAGCCGGGATGTGTACGGGGGAAAAGAGATAATGATGTGCGTGGCGCGTTGCCGTATATACACGCGCGGTGCGCATGGGAAACTGCGAGCGAGCAAGGGAGAGAAAGAGGAAAGGATCTGAGAGAAGAGTTTTGTGTATATTCTTCTTCTCCTTCCATTCTTCAGCCCAGCTTCTCGTGCGGCCCAGCCGCCCGGCGTCGCGGTGTCAACGCGCAATATACGCGCACTCTCCTCTACCCTCCGTACCCCCGCCGGTGTAGACCCGTTCGAGGGGGATATAAAATATATCCAAAAGAGGGAGCACGATTTATAATACCGGAGGCACGCGCGCCCGGTTCTCCAAAATATACCTTCTCTCTCTACTTCGCTCGCGGTCTCTGCTCTTTTTCTCTGGTGGCAGATAATTATTTATATATGTATATATATATATATATATATAAATAATAATAATAATGATTGACGACCTCAGAGTAGGCGAGATTACCCGCTGAATTTAAGCATATTACTAAGCGGAGGAAAAGAAACTAACAAGGATTTCCTTAGTAGCGGCGAGCGAACAGGAATTAGCC
>CAWVQI010000376.1:10000-15000 GCA_963932335.1 Andrena marginata
AGGCAACACGCCGCTGGCACATAGTCTATTTCGGCGGCGAGGCAACACGCCGCTGGCACATGGTGCATTTCGGCGGCGAAGCAATACGCCGCTGGCACATAGTCTATTTCGGCGGCGAGGCAACACGCCGCTGGAACATGGTGCATTTCGGCGGCGAGGCAACACGCCGCTGGCACATAGTCTATTTCGGCGGCGAGGCAACACGCCGCTGGCACATGGTGCATTTCGGCGGCGAAGCAATACGCCGCTGGCACATAGTCTATTTCGGCGGCGAGGCAACACGCCGCTGGAACATGGTGCATTTCGGCGGCGAGGCAACACGCCGCTGGCACATAGTCTATTTCGGCGGCGAGGCAACACGCCGCTGGCACATGGTGCATTTCGGCGGCGAAGCAATACGCCGCTGGCACATAGTCTATTTCGGCGGCGAGGCAACACGCCGCTGGAACATGGTGCATTTCGGCGGCGAGGCAACACGCCGCTGGCACATAGTCTATTTCGGCGGCGAGGCAACACGCCGCTGGCACATGGTGCATTTCGGCGGCGAAGCAATACGCCGCTGGCACATAGTCTATTTCGGCGGCGAGGCAACACGCCGCTGGAACATGGTGCATTTCGGCGGCGAGGCAACACGCCGCTGGCACATAGTCTATTTCGGCGGCGAGGCAACACGCCGCTGGAACATGGTGCATTTCGGCGGCGAGGCAACACGCCGCTGGCACATAGTCTATTTCGGCGGCGAGGCAACACGCCGCTGGCACATAGTCTATTTCGGCGGCGAAGCAACACGCCGCTGGCACATAGTCTATTTCGGCGGCGAGGCAACACGCCGCTGGAACATGGTGCATTTCGGCGGCGAGGCAACACGCCGCTGGCACATAGTCTATTTCGGCGGCGAGGCAACACGCCGCTGGAACATGGTGCATTTCGGCGGCGAGGCAACACGCCGCTGGCACATAGTCTATTTCGGCGGCGAGGCAACACGCCGCTGGAACATGGTGCATTTCGGCGGCGAGGCAACACGCCGCTGGCACATAGTCTATTTCGGCGGCGAGGCAACACGCCGCTGGAACATGGTGCATTTCGGCGGCGAGGCAACACGCCGCTGGCACATAGTCTATTTCGGCGGCGAAGCAACACGCCGCTGGCACATAGTCTATTTCGGCGGCGAGGCAACACGCCGCTGGAACATGGTGCATTTCGGCGGCGAGGCAACACGCCGCTGGCACATAGTCTATTTCGGCGGCGAGGCAACACGCCGCTGGCACATAGTCTATTTCGGCGGCGAGGCAACACGCCGCTGGAACATGGTGCATTTCGGCGGCGAGGCAACACGCCGCTGGCACATAGTCTATTTCGGCGGCGAGGCAACACGCCGCTGGCACATGGTGCATTTCGGCGGCGAAGCAATACGCCGCTGGCACATAGTCTATTTCGGCGGCGAGGCAACACGCCGCTGGAACATGGTGCATTTCGGCGGCGAGGCAACACGCCGCTGGCACATAGTCTATTTCGGCGGCGAGGCAACACGCCGCTGGCACATGGTGCATTTCGGCGGCGAAGCAATACGCCGCTGGCACATAGTCTATTTCGGCGGCGAGGCAACACGCCGCTGGAACATGGTGCATTTCGGCGGCGAGGCAATACGCCGCTGGAACATGGTGCATTTCGGCGGCGAGGCAACACGCCGCTGGAACATGGTGCATTTCGGCGGCGAAGCAATACGCCGCTGGAACATGGTGCATTTCGGCGGCGAAGCAATACGCCGCTGGCACATAGTCTATTTCGGCGGCGAAGCAACACGCCGCTGGAAATTGCAACATTTCGGCGGCGGGGCAATACGCCGCAGGAACTTCTTTGAATAAATCGATGGCGAAGCAATACGCCGCTGGAGTGCAACCTGACAAGCGCAGAGGTACACACGCTTCAGGAATATCATACGAGATAATCGCGAATAACCCCAATCGCTCCGAAAATTTTTAAAGTACCGCGAGCTCTCAGCGTCCTTCCGCACCATCCTCCGAACACAGAGTCGTCCGATCGTCGAAAACGACCACTGATCCTTTCGTGTCGCGACATTGCGATCAATTCATATTAAGGTTCCGACCCCGGTCGTCGCGCTGGTTTGCGAGATAATCGCGAATAACTCCAATCGCTCCGAAAATTTTTAAAGTACCGCGAGCTCTCAGCGTCCTTCCGCACCATCCTCCGAACACAGAGTCGTCCGATCGTCGAAAACGACCACTGATCCTTGCGTGTCGCGACATTGCGATCAATTCATATTAAGGTTCCGACCCCGGTCGTCGCGCTGGTTTGCGAGATAATCGCGAATAACTCCAATCGCTCCGAAAATTTTTAAAGTACCGCGAGCTCTCAGCGTCCTTCCGCACCATCCTCCGAACACAGAGTCGTCCGATCGTCGAAAACGACCACTGATCCTTGCGTGTCGCGACATTGCGATCAATTCATATTAAGGTTCCGACCCCGGTCGTCGCGCTGGTTTGCGAGATAATCGCGAATAACTCCAATCGCTCCGAAAATTTTTAAAGTACCGCGAGCTTTCAGCGTCCTTCCGCACCATCCTCCGAACACAGAGTCGTCCGATCGTCGAAAACGACCACTGATCCTTGCGTGTCGCGACATTGCGATCAATTCATATTAAGGTTCCGACCCCGGTCGTCGCGCTGGTTTGCGAGATAATCGCGAATAACCCCAATCGCTCCGAAAATTTTTAAAGTACCGCGAGCTCTCAGCGTCCTTCCGCACCATCCTCCGAACACAGAGTCGTCCGATCGTCGAAAACGACCACTGATCCTTTCGTGTCGCGACATTGCGATCAATTCATATTAAGGTTCCGACCCCGGTCGTCGCGCTGGTTTGCGAGATAATCGCGAATAACTCCAATCGCTCCGAAAATTTTTAAAGTACCGCGAGCTCTCAGCGTCCTTCCGCACCATCCCCCGAACACAGAGTCGTCCGATCGTCGAAAACGACCACTGATCCTTGCGTGTCGCGACATTGCGATCAATTCATATTAAGGTTCCGACCCCGGTCGTCGCGCTGGTTTGCGAGATAATCGCGAATAACTCCAATCGCTCCGAAAATTTTTAAAGTACCGCGAGCTTTCAGAGTCGTTCCGCACCATCCTCCGAACACAGAGTCGTCCGATCGTCGAAAACGACCACTGATCCTTGCGTGTCGCGACATTGCGATCAATTCATATTAAGGTTCCGACCCCGGTCGTCGCGCTGGTTTGCGAGATAATCGCGAATAACTCCAATCGCTCCGAAAATTTTTAAAGTACCGCGAGCTTTCAGAGTCGTTCCGCACCATCCTCCGAACACAGAGTCGTCCGATCGTCGAAAACGACCACTGATCCTTGCGTGTCGCGACATTGCGATCAATTCATATTAAGGTTTCGACCCCGGTCGTCGCGCTGGTTTTCGAGATAATCGCGAATAACTCCAATCGCTCCGAAAATTTTCAAAGTCCCTAGATATTATTTTTGAATGTCGTTTGGGATCGAGTATGTATCGTGGTAATGTTCGCGGCAAATGTTTATAATAATTCGTTAAGTCGTTTTACTCTTGTATCCGACGCTCTCCGCGGCTAAGTCCCAACGTGCCGGTCGAACGGTCTGTTGTAGCGGCGGTTTGCGCCCATAAGCGGCCGTGCGTAAGGTACGGCGGCGCCGGCGTTCCGGCCGGCCGTTCGGTATCTATAAGGGAGAGCGACGGTCCGAGCGTCTCGGTCGGAGCAGCGTTGGGTGCGTGGCTATTCTATGACCTCGGTTGAGAAGCAGTCACCGCTCCTCGAGAATTTGTCTCGACTGTTCTTACCGTGTTGCGTTTTTGGATTTCTCCACACAGCATTACCACGGGTCGGTGTCTATAAGTCCGAATGGCCCTTATGTGGTGAGCGTCCATAAGTGACGTTGGTGACACATATGCAATTCTGTGTATGCTTGTACGACCTCGTGCATTCAACTCTTCATCCACGCAGATGGACGAATTTAAACTTAACAAAACGCTAAGGAAGGCTAGCGTCGGGTACATATAAAGTATCGAACTGAAAGTTCGAACTTTGAAAGAGGGAGAAAGTAGATACAAACCCATAGAGGTGTCAGATATCGATATGCCTAGCGCGCACATTACGTACCAACTCGTTATGACCAGCATGGCACGATTCGCGCTTTCCCGTTTGCTCAGCATGCACTTGTCCGCGCTATTACGTACATGACCAGCGTGAATGTTACGCGCTTTGTCGATTTGTCCAGCGTGTAGTGGTCCGTGCTTCTACGGTGGATGCTAGCGCGCGTGTACTCCGTGCTTCCCGATGGATGCAGCGGTACGCGTGATACGCGCTTTATCGAGCATCCGATGCCATCCTTATTTATAAGGGAAATATAATGAATTTTGTATGAATCTGAGATCTTTCTGTGAAAGTGTATAAAATGCACATATCCGTTTAATATTATTAGTTAGTGGAAAAATTGAAACGATATGATGTCTCGAAGTATAATGAAGTTAGAGTGGAGAGAAAGGCACATATATCATATCCGATGGAGTGTTAGTCTGTGGAAAATCCTAGGATATATATATATATATATGGTGTCTGGAGAAGTATGAAGATGGTGTGTGGAAGTGATGAGAGAGAGAGGAGAGGAGGCACATATCCGAGATAGAATTAAGTGGAACAATTCGAGGATATGATGTCTAAAACTGCACGCTAATGTGCAAGTTGTTTTATAAAATCAAACGTTGGGGCATCGTCGATCCGTCTCTAAAAGAGCGGACGACGCGATGAGAACAGAAAAATAACACGAAAGTGTGTTGTGAATTCGAATAAGAGGGAAAGCTTCGCGAAGCTCCCTGGTTGATCCTGCCAGTAGTCATATGCTTGTCTCAAAGATTAAGCCATGCATGTCTCAGTACATACCGTATTAAGGTGAAACCGCGAATGGCTCATTAAATCAGTTATGGTTCCTTAGATCGTACCCA
>CAWVQI010000376.1:17500-20000 GCA_963932335.1 Andrena marginata
GGTGTCTGCGCGAGCGTGTGTTTAGAAGCTCGTACCGAGAAAAAGGAGTCAGTCGCGACCCAAGACAGGGACGAAAGAAAACGCATAACAAGCGCTCCGAGTGGGTTAAGTTAAACGCGCGAGAATAATAGAATGAGAGCAGGAACGAGCCGCCCTCGAAGCCTCGGCTTCTCGCGACGTTCCTCTCCTCCGACTCTCGACGACGTTTCTTCCACTCGCATCCCGCTTCTCCTAGGTCTTTGGTCGCGCACTCCGAAATTGTCCTGGGACTTGACACTCTCCTCGGAGGGGATCCGGGTAACCTAGGGGGCGGCGGCTCGCGCCACCGCCATCCATCGCGTCGATGTGCATCCCGAGTATAATCGCTCGCTTAATCGCGCGCCCTGATAGCCGAAAAAAAGGGACCGGCTGTGAAGCTTCGATAGCGATAGTCCGAAGATTGGACCGATCGAAGCCGGCCGTGCGTCCGCTTTCGAGGGGCGGCCCGACGATAAGAGAGCGTGCGTGCGTGCGTGAGAGGATGCTGCCGCGTGCGGTGTGGCCCCCCGCCCCGAGTACACGGTTTATATTATTACGGTTCTCGTACCCGGCCGTGTATCTCGAAGGTTTTTAAATGATATGTACGCTCGGCCCGCCGGACGTGTTCGCGGTATTTCCGCGGTACGCTTCGGCGGTGTTTTCACGTCCTGGAGACAAATCGGACACCGTGTCGTCAACGCTGGCGACGCCCGGACCTCCTTCGCGCGCTGGTTGGAGGCGCACGGGCCTCGGCTTCATCCGAACCGAGAACACAAAGATAATAACGAATATATTTAATAACACGATTACCCTGAACGGTGGATCACTTGGCTCGTGGGTCGATGAAGAACGCAGCTAATTGCGCGTCAACGTGTGAACTGCAGGACACATGAACATCGACATTTCGAACGCACATTGCGGTCCACGGATACAATTCCTGGACCACGCCTGGCTGAGGGTCGTTATCACATACAAAAGACTGCTTGCGTCGGTTCTGCGTACATAATCATCATCGCATCCTCGCCGTCTCGCGTTTCCGAAGATGTAACGCGTTTCGGAGTCGGGACGGATGATAATATACACGCCAGATACGCGACGTACGAGCGAAAGTTGGGATGTTCGTCGGCGTTTGCCAACGGCTCGCGCGTGAGAATCGTGAAGCGTGTGTGTTGTACTCTCCTCCTGTGCGAGAACCAGAAAAAGAGAGAGGCGAAATGTGTGATGAATGATCGCTTAGGGACTCGCGTGCGTGCCCGCTTTCACGGCGTTGTGCGTCGTTGCTTTATAACGACCGCCCGTGTGCTGCACCGCTCCCTGGATCACCACACACACACACAGCGGCCTCTCCGCTCGCACTGGTGTTTTAGAGTTTGCCACCTTCACATCCCGCGCCCCGAGATCATTTACCGTGCTCCCGACGTCGCCTGAAATGAAAAATTTGTCCTGAGAAAGAGAGACCGCGAAGAGCGGGAGCGAGAGAGAGAGAGAGAGAGATAGGGCGGAGTGCGCGGCATATGCGCGCCGATTTGTATCGTGTTGGCGTTCACGCAGCCCCAGGGATTTTAAAAAGAGGGTCGTCCGTTTTGACAAGTGAGAGGAAGAAAAGTCAATCGATACATCGAGGGCACAAAACACACTCGTTCTTCGGGATGCCGTGAAGATCCAAAGGGTGGTGTGTGGTGTACATGGAATGAGATGTAGGAGGCGGCGCTCTGTGCGGAACCACTCGTTAACATGATCGGGTCGATGTATTTCCCCGTAGTTGCGAGTGTCCTCGCCTAGCCGCCCTATATATTCCATTCCCACCCTACCCTATGGCCACGTTCCGTCGACACACAAGAGAGTGTTTGCGCCAAACGTCCGATGAGAAGAGTGATATTGCTCCACGCGTCGTTTAAAACGTTTCTGTACCCTGGAATCCTCATTGGCGCGGCTGCGTGAATTTGAACTTTGACGAATCGAAAAGGCGCCGATGCCGCGAAAGGTGTATAAGAAGACCTCTCCTTCGTAGAATTGAAGAAGACGCGTCTCCCCGATCGCCCCATGTCTTTGTCGCGTTGTTGGTCGATCGTATACGAGACCCGCGGGTCTCACCGGTCGTCCAGTCCACGGAAAAGAGCTTATTTTTCCACGGTTCCCACTGCTGCGAAGATAAGTGTGTTGTCACTGCTCGAGGCGTGATGAAGGGATAGCGGAATCTCAAAGCTAATAATAGCGGACGGACGTTAAAGTAAAAACCGGTGGTGATCGTTCCGCGAGAGTCTCCTCCCGCATCGACGATGCGCGACACGAAAAGACACTTTGGCGTGGCGCAAATATAGAGGTAGGGGTGACTGCTGTAATTCTCTCGATTAGAGAAGAAGAGAGGAGTTCAATAAAATATACTTTTTCTCTGGAATCGCGTGCGATGGCACCTCTGGATATACGAGAATCCTCGATCACATAGATTCGTCGACGCGGGTCTTGCTATGAGCCGGGATGT
>CAWVQI010000376.1:27500-30000 GCA_963932335.1 Andrena marginata
TCCGAACACAGAGTCGTCCGATCGTCGAAAACGACCACTGATCCTTGCGTGTCGCGACATTGCGATCAATTCATATTAAGGTTCCGACCCCGGTCGTCGCGCTGGTTTGCGAGATAATCGCGAATAACCCCAATCGCTCCGAAAATTTTTAAAGTACCGCGAGCTCTCAGCGTCCTTCCGCACCATCCTCCGAACACAGAGTCGTCCGATCGTCGAAAACGACCACTGATCCTTTCGTGTCGCGACATTGCGATCAATTCATATTAAGGTTCCGACCCCGGTCGTCGCGCTGGTTTGCGAGATAATCGCGAATAACTCCAATCGCTCCGAAAATTTTTAAAGTACCGCGAGCTCTCAGCGTCCTTCCGCACCATCCCCCGAACACAGAGTCGTCCGATCGTCGAAAACGACCACTGATCCTTGCGTGTCGCGACATTGCGATCAATTCATATTAAGGTTCCGACCCCGGTCGTCGCGCTGGTTTGCGAGATAATCGCGAATAACTCCAATCGCTCCGAAAATTTTTAAAGTACCGCGAGCTTTCAGAGTCGTTCCGCACCATCCTCCGAACACAGAGTCGTCCGATCGTCGAAAACGACCACTGATCCTTGCGTGTCGCGACATTGCGATCAATTCATATTAAGGTTCCGACCCCGGTCGTCGCGCTGGTTTGCGAGATAATCGCGAATAACTCCAATCGCTCCGAAAATTTTTAAAGTACCGCGAGCTTTCAGAGTCGTTCCGCACCATCCTCCGAACACAGAGTCGTCCGATCGTCGAAAACGACCACTGATCCTTGCGTGTCGCGACATTGCGATCAATTCATATTAAGGTTTCGACCCCGGTCGTCGCGCTGGTTTTCGAGATAATCGCGAATAACTCCAATCGCTCCGAAAATTTTCAAAGTCCCTAGATATTATTTTTGAATGTCGTTTGGGATCGAGTATGTATCGTGGTAATGTTCGCGGCAAATGTTTATAATAATTCGTTAAGTCGTTTTACTCTTGTATCCGACGCTCTCCGCGGCTAAGTCCCAACGTGCCGGTCGAACGGTCTGTTGTAGCGGCGGTTTGCGCCCATAAGCGGCCGTGCGTAAGGTACGGCGGCGCCGGCGTTCCGGCCGGCCGTTCGGTATCTATAAGGGAGAGCGACGGTCCGAGCGTCTCGGTCGGAGCAGCGTTGGGTGCGTGGCTATTCTATGACCTCGGTTGAGAAGCAGTCACCGCTCCTCGAGAATTTGTCTCGACTGTTCTTACCGTGTTGCGTTTTTGGATTTCTCCACACAGCATTACCACGGGTCGGTGTCTATAAGTCCGAATGGCCCTTATGTGGTGAGCGTCCATAAGTGACGTTGGTGACACATATGCAATTCTGTGTATGCTTGTACGACCTCGTGCATTCAACTCTTCATCCACGCAGATGGACGAATTTAAACTTAACAAAACGCTAAGGAAGGCTAGCGTCGGGTACATATAAAGTATCGAACTGAAAGTTCGAACTTTGAAAGAGGGAGAAAGTAGATACAAACCCATAGAGGTGTCAGATATCGATATGCCTAGCGCGCACATTACGTACCAACTCGTTATGACCAGCATGGCACGATTCGCGCTTTCCCGTTTGCTCAGCATGCACTTGTCCGCGCTATTACGTACATGACCAGCGTGAATGTTACGCGCTTTGTCGATTTGTCCAGCGTGTAGTGGTCCGTGCTTCTACGGTGGATGCTAGCGCGCGTGTACTCCGTGCTTCCCGATGGATGCAGCGGTACGCGTGATACGCGCTTTATCGAGCATCCGATGCCATCCTTATTTATAAGGGAAATATAATGAATTTTGTATGAATCTGAGATCTTTCTGTGAAAGTGTATAAAATGCACATATCCGTTTAATATTATTAGTTAGTGGAAAAATTGAAACGATATGATGTCTCGAAGTATAATGAAGTTAGAGTGGAGAGAAAGGCACATATATCATATCCGATGGAGTGTTAGTCTGTGGAAAATCCTAGGATATATATATATATATATGGTGTCTGGAGAAGTATGAAGATGGTGTGTGGAAGTGATGAGAGAGAGAGGAGAGGAGGCACATATCCGAGATAGAATTAAGTGGAACAATTCGAGGATATGATGTCTAAAACTGCACGCTAATGTGCAAGTTGTTTTATAAAATCAAACGTTGGGGCATCGTCGATCCGTCTCTAAAAGAGCGGACGACGCGATGAGAACAGAAAAATAACACGAAAGTGTGTTGTGAATTCGAATAAGAGGGAAAGCTTCGCGAAGCTCCCTGGTTGATCCTGCCAGTAGTCATATGCTTGTCTCAAAGATTAAGCCATGCATGTCTCAGTACATACCGTATTAAGGTGAAACCGCGAATGGCTCATTAAATCAGTTATGGTTCCTTAGATCGTACCCACATTTACTTGGATAACTGTGGTAATTCTAGAGCTAATACATGCAAAACAGAGTTCCGACCAGAGATGGAAGGAACGCTTTTAT
>CAWVQI010000376.1:32500-35000 GCA_963932335.1 Andrena marginata
CATAACAAGCGCTCCGAGTGGGTTAAGTTAAACGCGCGAGAATAATAGAATGAGAGCAGGAACGAGCCGCCCTCGAAGCCTCGGCTTCTCGCGACGTTCCTCTCCTCCGACTCTCGACGACGTTTCTTCCACTCGCATCCCGCTTCTCCTAGGTCTTTGGTCGCGCACTCCGAAATTGTCCTGGGACTTGACACTCTCCTCGGAGGGGATCCGGGTAACCTAGGGGGCGGCGGCTCGCGCCACCGCCATCCATCGCGTCGATGTGCATCCCGAGTATAATCGCTCGCTTAATCGCGCGCCCTGATAGCCGAAAAAAAGGGACCGGCTGTGAAGCTTCGATAGCGATAGTCCGAAGATTGGACCGATCGAAGCCGGCCGTGCGTCCGCTTTCGAGGGGCGGCCCGACGATAAGAGAGCGTGCGTGCGTGCGTGAGAGGATGCTGCCGCGTGCGGTGTGGCCCCCCGCCCCGAGTACACGGTTTATATTATTACGGTTCTCGTACCCGGCCGTGTATCTCGAAGGTTTTTAAATGATATGTACGCTCGGCCCGCCGGACGTGTTCGCGGTATTTCCGCGGTACGCTTCGGCGGTGTTTTCACGTCCTGGAGACAAATCGGACACCGTGTCGTCAACGCTGGCGACGCCCGGACCTCCTTCGCGCGCTGGTTGGAGGCGCACGGGCCTCGGCTTCATCCGAACCGAGAACACAAAGATAATAACGAATATATTTAATAACACGATTACCCTGAACGGTGGATCACTTGGCTCGTGGGTCGATGAAGAACGCAGCTAATTGCGCGTCAACGTGTGAACTGCAGGACACATGAACATCGACATTTCGAACGCACATTGCGGTCCACGGATACAATTCCTGGACCACGCCTGGCTGAGGGTCGTTATCACATACAAAAGACTGCTTGCGTCGGTTCTGCGTACATAATCATCATCGCATCCTCGCCGTCTCGCGTTTCCGAAGATGTAACGCGTTTCGGAGTCGGGACGGATGATAATATACACGCCAGATACGCGACGTACGAGCGAAAGTTGGGATGTTCGTCGGCGTTTGCCAACGGCTCGCGCGTGAGAATCGTGAAGCGTGTGTGTTGTACTCTCCTCCTGTGCGAGAACCAGAAAAAGAGAGAGGCGAAATGTGTGATGAATGATCGCTTAGGGACTCGCGTGCGTGCCCGCTTTCACGGCGTTGTGCGTCGTTGCTTTATAACGACCGCCCGTGTGCTGCACCGCTCCCTGGATCACCACACACACACACAGCGGCCTCTCCGCTCGCACTGGTGTTTTAGAGTTTGCCACCTTCACATCCCGCGCCCCGAGATCATTTACCGTGCTCCCGACGTCGCCTGAAATGAAAAATTTGTCCTGAGAAAGAGAGACCGCGAAGAGCGGGAGCGAGAGAGAGAGAGAGAGAGATAGGGCGGAGTGCGCGGCATATGCGCGCCGATTTGTATCGTGTTGGCGTTCACGCAGCCCCAGGGATTTTAAAAAGAGGGTCGTCCGTTTTGACAAGTGAGAGGAAGAAAAGTCAATCGATACATCGAGGGCACAAAACACACTCGTTCTTCGGGATGCCGTGAAGATCCAAAGGGTGGTGTGTGGTGTACATGGAATGAGATGTAGGAGGCGGCGCTCTGTGCGGAACCACTCGTTAACATGATCGGGTCGATGTATTTCCCCGTAGTTGCGAGTGTCCTCGCCTAGCCGCCCTATATATTCCATTCCCACCCTACCCTATGGCCACGTTCCGTCGACACACAAGAGAGTGTTTGCGCCAAACGTCCGATGAGAAGAGTGATATTGCTCCACGCGTCGTTTAAAACGTTTCTGTACCCTGGAATCCTCATTGGCGCGGCTGCGTGAATTTGAACTTTGACGAATCGAAAAGGCGCCGATGCCGCGAAAGGTGTATAAGAAGACCTCTCCTTCGTAGAATTGAAGAAGACGCGTCTCCCCGATCGCCCCATGTCTTTGTCGCGTTGTTGGTCGATCGTATACGAGACCCGCGGGTCTCACCGGTCGTCCAGTCCACGGAAAAGAGCTTATTTTTCCACGGTTCCCACTGCTGCGAAGATAAGTGTGTTGTCACTGCTCGAGGCGTGATGAAGGGATAGCGGAATCTCAAAGCTAATAATAGCGGACGGACGTTAAAGTAAAAACCGGTGGTGATCGTTCCGCGAGAGTCTCCTCCCGCATCGACGATGCGCGACACGAAAAGACACTTTGGCGTGGCGCAAATATAGAGGTAGGGGTGACTGCTGTAATTCTCTCGATTAGAGAAGAAGAGAGGAGTTCAATAAAATATACTTTTTCTCTGGAATCGCGTGCGATGGCACCTCTGGATATACGAGAATCCTCGATCACATAGATTCGTCGACGCGGGTCTTGCTATGAGCCGGGATGTGTACGGGGGAAAAGAGATAATGATGTGCGTGGCGCGTTGCCGTATATACACGCGCGGTGCGCATGGGAAACTGCGAGCGAGCA
>CAWVQI010000376.1:37500-40000 GCA_963932335.1 Andrena marginata
GTTCCCTGGAAACCTCTAGCAGGGAGATAGGGTTTGGAACGCGAAGAGCACCGCAGTTGCGGCGGTGTCCGGATCTTCCCCTCGGACCTTGAAAATCCAGGAGAGGGCCACGTGGAGGTGTCGCGCCGGTTCGTACCCATATCCGCAGCAGGTCTCCAAGGTAAAGAGCCTCTAGTCGATAGATTAATGTAGGTAAGGGAAGTCGGCAAATTGGATCCGTAACTTCGGAATAAGGATTGGCTCTGAGGAGCGGGGCGTGTCGGGCTTGGTTGGGAAACGGGTTTGGTTGACGAGCCGGGCCTGGGTGAGGTGAACGGTCGGGATTTCGGTCTCGCATCCGGGATCCGAGCTCGGTCCCGTGCCATCGCCTCCCGCGGATCTTCCTTGCTGCGAGGCTTCCGTGTCGGTTTCACCGTCGTGGTCGTCCTCTTCGGCCGCCATTCAACGCTCAGCTCAGAACTGGCACGGACTAGGGGAATCCGACTGTCTAATTAAAACAAAGCATTGCGATGGCCCCCGAGGGTGTTGACGCAATGTGATTTCTGCCCAGTGCTCTGAATGTCAACGTGAAGAAATTCAAAAAAGCGCGGGTAAACGGCGGGAGTAACTATGACTCTCTTAAGTCAACATCTCTTAAGGGTCATAGTTACGGGTAAGTGAAGCGTCTTATAGACCTCTAGTAAGGTCCTTAGCCTCTCCTTACCCAGGGCCACGACTACGTCCAAGTTCGTCCCCGCCGGGCAACAGGTGTATCCTGGCAGAACGTCGTGTGTCCATAAAGGGTCCTTGGGGGTTGCCAGCCCTCTCGGACCTGAAACAGTGTTGGCCCAAAAAAAAATAACAAAGCCTCGGATGGTAAAAGCAATAGGGGGGCGCCCACTGGTGCCCCCCCGCCAACAGAACCCCCTCAACCGGGACCGAGCTCAGAACCCCCTGAGCTGTATGTGTGCGAGTTTCCAGGGTGTGACCGCGCCTTTACCTCCAAGACGGGGCGAGGCGTTCACGCGAAGCGTGCTCACCCGGATTGGACTGATGACGTTAACCGCGCTGTGCCAACGAGGGCACGTTGGACGCTGGAGGAGGTGTCCCTCTTGGCGCGGCGCGAGGCGGAACTGTCCATGACGGGTGAACGCTTCATGAACCAAGCCCTCCTGGGGTTTCTGCCCGGACGAACGCTCGAAGCCGTGAAGGGTGCACGAAAGCGCGAGGGCTATCGTGCGCTCGTGGCGGAGCACATTGACCGCATGCAACAGGAGGCCATGGAACCGGTTGCTGTCGCCCCGTTAGAGGCTCCCGCCAGAGAGGACGAGGAGGCGGATCGGGCTCTTCTGGGGTACTTCCGCGGCCTAGGCCCGATCGGGGCGGACGCCTTCAGGTCTGCAAGCCTGGACGACGTCTGCAGCCGTGTCGGGTTGGAGGACCGCGGGGTGACCCTGGAGAGGCTGACCGCGTACCTCAGCGAAGTCTTTCCGCTACCTCGAAACGCGGGAGCTGGGCGACCGCCCCGGAGGATGCCTACGGTGGATCCTGAATTGCCGCGGCGTAGGCAGCGCAGGGTCGACTACGGCAGAGTGCAAAAGCTCTGGCGTGGGGACCCAAGACGCTGCTATGATGCCGTGATGGACGACTCCGGTGCGGGCCAATCCCTCCCTAAAGAGGTAATGGTTCCGTACTGGGAGTCCATCATGACGGACGCTCGCGATGTTCCTCCACCGTCGGCCCAGCGTGAAGAAACCATTCACGCGCTATGGTCTCCTGTGACGCCGGATGAGGTTCGGCTGAGCCTGCCGGAGAGGAAGACTGCACCGGGTCCTGACGCCCTGTCTGCAAGGATCCTTTACAGCACCCCCCTCGAGGTGCTGTCAAGGATATACAACTTAGTGTTGTGGTGCCGCAGACTCCCAATACATCTTAGGGGCGCCAGGACGGTGCTGATTCCGAAGAAGCCGAAGCCCTCGAATCCGTCGGAGTATCGGCCCATCTCGGTGGCCTCGGTCCTTGTGCGTGGTTTGCACAAGGTCTTGGCGAGACGGATGGGTCGGTTTATTCCGATTGATGAGAGGCAAAGGGCTTTCCGAACCTCAGACGGCTGTGCGGACAATGTGTTCCTGCTAGACCTTCTGTTGCGACACCACCACTCTCGCCATAAGCCGCTGCACGTCGCCTCTGTTGATGTGGCGAAGGCATTCGATACCGTTTCCCACCGTGCGATACTGCAAACACTGGAAGCGAGGGGCTGTCCGGCTCCCATGTTGGAGTATATGGAGGCGGTGTACTCCGATGCTGTCACGACCATTGTAGCGGGCGGCTGGCAGTCTCATGCCATCCACCCGACGCATGGGGTGAGGCAGGGAGATCCCATGTCTCCATATATCTTCAACATGGTGGTGGACAGGCTCCTCAAGTGTTTGCCCCAGGACATCGGGGCAGATATCGACGGTGTTAGGATTGCGGCGTCTGCCTTCGCCGACGACCTCATACTGGCGGCCTCAACGACAAC
>CAWVQI010000376.1:45000-47500 GCA_963932335.1 Andrena marginata
GAGATAATCGCGAATAACTCCAATCGCTCCGAAAATTTTTAAAGTACCGCGAGCTCTCAGCGTCCTTCCGCACCATCCTCCGAACACAGAGTCGTCCGATCGTCGAAAACGACCACTGATCCTTGCGTGTCGCGACATTGCGATCAATTCATATTAAGGTTCCGACCCCGGTCGTCGCGCTGGTTTGCGAGATAATCGCGAATAACTCCAATCGCTCCGAAAATTTTTAAAGTACCGCGAGCTTTCAGCGTCCTTCCGCACCATCCTCCGAACACAGAGTCGTCCGATCGTCGAAAACGACCACTGATCCTTGCGTGTCGCGACATTGCGATCAATTCATATTAAGGTTCCGACCCCGGTCGTCGCGCTGGTTTGCGAGATAATCGCGAATAACCCCAATCGCTCCGAAAATTTTTAAAGTACCGCGAGCTCTCAGCGTCCTTCCGCACCATCCTCCGAACACAGAGTCGTCCGATCGTCGAAAACGACCACTGATCCTTTCGTGTCGCGACATTGCGATCAATTCATATTAAGGTTCCGACCCCGGTCGTCGCGCTGGTTTGCGAGATAATCGCGAATAACTCCAATCGCTCCGAAAATTTTTAAAGTACCGCGAGCTCTCAGCGTCCTTCCGCACCATCCCCCGAACACAGAGTCGTCCGATCGTCGAAAACGACCACTGATCCTTGCGTGTCGCGACATTGCGATCAATTCATATTAAGGTTCCGACCCCGGTCGTCGCGCTGGTTTGCGAGATAATCGCGAATAACTCCAATCGCTCCGAAAATTTTTAAAGTACCGCGAGCTTTCAGAGTCGTTCCGCACCATCCTCCGAACACAGAGTCGTCCGATCGTCGAAAACGACCACTGATCCTTGCGTGTCGCGACATTGCGATCAATTCATATTAAGGTTCCGACCCCGGTCGTCGCGCTGGTTTGCGAGATAATCGCGAATAACTCCAATCGCTCCGAAAATTTTTAAAGTACCGCGAGCTTTCAGAGTCGTTCCGCACCATCCTCCGAACACAGAGTCGTCCGATCGTCGAAAACGACCACTGATCCTTGCGTGTCGCGACATTGCGATCAATTCATATTAAGGTTTCGACCCCGGTCGTCGCGCTGGTTTTCGAGATAATCGCGAATAACTCCAATCGCTCCGAAAATTTTCAAAGTCCCTAGATATTATTTTTGAATGTCGTTTGGGATCGAGTATGTATCGTGGTAATGTTCGCGCCAAATGTTTATAATAATTCGTTAAGTCGTTTTACTCTTGTATCCGACGCTCTCCGCGGCTAAGTCCCAACGTGCCGGTCGAACGGTCTGTTGTAGCGGCGGTTTGCGCCCATAAGCGGCCGTGCGTAAGGTACGGCGGCGCCGGCGTTCCGGCCGGCCGTTCGGTATCTATAAGGGAGAGCGACGGTCCGAGCGTCTCGGTCGGAGCAGCGTTGGGTGCGTGGCTATTCTATGACCTCGGTTGAGAAGCAGTCACCGCTCCTCGAGAATTTGTCTCGACTGTTCTTACCGTGTTGCGTTTTTGGATTTCTCCACACAGCATTACCACGGGTCGGTGTCTATAAGTCCGAATGGCCCTTATGTGGTGAGCGTCCATAAGTGACGTTGGTGACACATATGCAATTCTGTGTATGCTTGTACGACCTCGTGCATTCAACTCTTCATCCACGCAGATGGACGAATTTAAACTTAACAAAACGCTAAGGAAGGCTAGCGTCGGGTACATATAAAGTATCGAACTGAAAGTTCGAACTTTGAAAGAGGGAGAAAGTAGATACAAACCCATAGAGGTGTCAGATATCGATATGCCTAGCGCGCACATTACGTACCAACTCGTTATGACCAGCATGGCACGATTCGCGCTTTCCCGTTTGCTCAGCATGCACTTGTCCGCGCTATTACGTACATGACCAGCGTGAATGTTACGCGCTTTGTCGATTTGTCCAGCGTGTAGTGGTCCGTGCTTCTACGGTGGATGCTAGCGCGCGTGTACTCCGTGCTTCCCGATGGATGCAGCGGTACGCGTGATACGCGCTTTATCGAGCATCCGATGCCATCCTTATTTATAAGGGAAATATAATGAATTTTGTATGAATCTGAGATCTTTCTGTGAAAGTGTATAAAATGCACATATCCGTTTAATATTATTAGTTAGTGGAAAAATTGAAACGATATGATGTCTCGAAGTATAATGAAGTTAGAGTGGAGAGAAAGGCACATATATCATATCCGATGGAGTGTTAGTCTGTGGAAAATCCTAGGATATATATATATATATATGGTGTCTGGAGAAGTATGAAGATGGTGTGTGGAAGTGATGAGAGAGAGAGGAGAGGAGGCACATATCCGAGATAGAATTAAGTGGAACAATTCGAGGATATGATGTCTAAAACTGCACGCTAATGTGCAAGTTGTTTTATAAAATCAAACGTTGGGGCATCGTCGATCCGTCTCTAAAAGAGCGGACGACGCGATGAGAACAGAAAAA
>CAWVQI010000376.1:50000-52500 GCA_963932335.1 Andrena marginata
AGTGCGCTAGCGCGAGGTTCTTTCGAGAGGCCGTCGTTAACGGGATCGGGAATAACTAGACCCGTCGTTGCGATCGTCCTCTGCGGTAACCCGCCGCCTCGTCGATTCGCGTTCACCTCGTATCGGAGGCGCGTTGCCGGTTATTATACCGCGATACCGGCCCCCGCCCCGGTGTCTGTGCGTGGTGTCTGCGCGAGCGTGTGTTTAGAAGCTCGTACCGAGAAAAAGGAGTCAGTCGCGACCCAAGACAGGGACGAAAGAAAACGCATAACAAGCGCTCCGAGTGGGTTAAGTTAAACGCGCGAGAATAATAGAATGAGAGCAGGAACGAGCCGCCCTCGAAGCCTCGGCTTCTCGCGACGTTCCTCTCCTCCGACTCTCGACGACGTTTCTTCCACTCGCATCCCGCTTCTCCTAGGTCTTTGGTCGCGCACTCCGAAATTGTCCTGGGACTTGACACTCTCCTCGGAGGGGATCCGGGTAACCTAGGGGGCGGCGGCTCGCGCCACCGCCATCCATCGCGTCGATGTGCATCCCGAGTATAATCGCTCGCTTAATCGCGCGCCCTGATAGCCGAAAAAAAGGGACCGGCTGTGAAGCTTCGATAGCGATAGTCCGAAGATTGGACCGATCGAAGCCGGCCGTGCGTCCGCTTTCGAGGGGCGGCCCGACGATAAGAGAGCGTGCGTGCGTGCGTGAGAGGATGCTGCCGCGTGCGGTGTGGCCCCCCGCCCCGAGTACACGGTTTATATTATTACGGTTCTCGTACCCGGCCGTGTATCTCGAAGGTTTTTAAATGATATGTACGCTCGGCCCGCCGGACGTGTTCGCGGTATTTCCGCGGTACGCTTCGGCGGTGTTTTCACGTCCTGGAGACAAATCGGACACCGTGTCGTCAACGCTGGCGACGCCCGGACCTCCTTCGCGCGCTGGTTGGAGGCGCACGGGCCTCGGCTTCATCCGAACCGAGAACACAAAGATAATAACGAATATATTTAATAACACGATTACCCTGAACGGTGGATCACTTGGCTCGTGGGTCGATGAAGAACGCAGCTAATTGCGCGTCAACGTGTGAACTGCAGGACACATGAACATCGACATTTCGAACGCACATTGCGGTCCACGGATACAATTCCTGGACCACGCCTGGCTGAGGGTCGTTATCACATACAAAAGACTGCTTGCGTCGGTTCTGCGTACATAATCATCATCGCATCCTCGCCGTCTCGCGTTTCCGAAGATGTAACGCGTTTCGGAGTCGGGACGGATGATAATATACACGCCAGATACGCGACGTACGAGCGAAAGTTGGGATGTTCGTCGGCGTTTGCCAACGGCTCGCGCGTGAGAATCGTGAAGCGTGTGTGTTGTACTCTCCTCCTGTGCGAGAACCAGAAAAAGAGAGAGGCGAAATGTGTGATGAATGATCGCTTAGGGACTCGCGTGCGTGCCCGCTTTCACGGCGTTGTGCGTCGTTGCTTTATAACGACCGCCCGTGTGCTGCACCGCTCCCTGGATCACCACACACACACACAGCGGCCTCTCCGCTCGCACTGGTGTTTTAGAGTTTGCCACCTTCACATCCCGCGCCCCGAGATCATTTACCGTGCTCCCGACGTCGCCTGAAATGAAAAATTTGTCCTGAGAAAGAGAGACCGCGAAGAGCGGGAGCGAGAGAGAGAGAGAGAGAGATAGGGCGGAGTGCGCGGCATATGCGCGCCGATTTGTATCGTGTTGGCGTTCACGCAGCCCCAGGGATTTTAAAAAGAGGGTCGTCCGTTTTGACAAGTGAGAGGAAGAAAAGTCAATCGATACATCGAGGGCACAAAACACACTCGTTCTTCGGGATGCCGTGAAGATCCAAAGGGTGGTGTGTGGTGTACATGGAATGAGATGTAGGAGGCGGCGCTCTGTGCGGAACCACTCGTTAACATGATCGGGTCGATGTATTTCCCCGTAGTTGCGAGTGTCCTCGCCTAGCCGCCCTATATATTCCATTCCCACCCTACCCTATGGCCACGTTCCGTCGACACACAAGAGAGTGTTTGCGCCAAACGTCCGATGAGAAGAGTGATATTGCTCCACGCGTCGTTTAAAACGTTTCTGTACCCTGGAATCCTCATTGGCGCGGCTGCGTGAATTTGAACTTTGACGAATCGAAAAGGCGCCGATGCCGCGAAAGGTGTATAAGAAGACCTCTCCTTCGTAGAATTGAAGAAGACGCGTCTCCCCGATCGCCCCATGTCTTTGTCGCGTTGTTGGTCGATCGTATACGAGACCCGCGGGTCTCACCGGTCGTCCAGTCCACGGAAAAGAGCTTATTTTTCCACGGTTCCCACTGCTGCGAAGATAAGTGTGTTGTCACTGCTCGAGGCGTGATGAAGGGATAGCGGAATCTCAAAGCTAATAATAGCGGACGGACGTTAAAGTAAAAACCGGTGGTGATCGTTCCGCGAGAGTCTCCTCCCGCATCGACGATGCGCGACACGAAAAGACA
>CAWVQI010000376.1:55000-57500 GCA_963932335.1 Andrena marginata
GTTTCGTGTGAACAGCCGTTGCACACGAGTCAGTCGATCCTAAGCCCTAAGAGAAATCCTATGCAGATGTGGTGTCCTAAAACAGAGTTTTTTTTGAGACACACACCCGTTGGGCGAAAGGGAATCCGGTTCCTATTCCGGAACCCGGTAGCGGAACCGCAAACCATTCGGGCCCTCGTAAGAGTGTTCGTCGGGGTAACCCAAAATGACCTGGAGACGCCGTCGGGAGATCCGGGAAGAGTTTTCTTTTCTGTATAAGCGTTCGAGTTCCCTGGAAACCTCTAGCAGGGAGATAGGGTTTGGAACGCGAAGAGCACCGCAGTTGCGGCGGTGTCCGGATCTTCCCCTCGGACCTTGAAAATCCAGGAGAGGGCCACGTGGAGGTGTCGCGCCGGTTCGTACCCATATCCGCAGCAGGTCTCCAAGGTAAAGAGCCTCTAGTCGATAGATTAATGTAGGTAAGGGAAGTCGGCAAATTGGATCCGTAACTTCGGAATAAGGATTGGCTCTGAGGAGCGGGGCGTGTCGGGCTTGGTTGGGAAACGGGTTTGGTTGACGAGCCGGGCCTGGGTGAGGTGAACGGTCGGGATTTCGGTCTCGCATCCGGGATCCGAGCTCGGTCCCGTGCCATCGCCTCCCGCGGATCTTCCTTGCTGCGAGGCTTCCGTGTCGGTTTCACCGTCGTGGTCGTCCTCTTCGGCCGCCATTCAACGCTCAGCTCAGAACTGGCACGGACTAGGGGAATCCGACTGTCTAATTAAAACAAAGCATTGCGATGGCCCCCGAGGGTGTTGACGCAATGTGATTTCTGCCCAGTGCTCTGAATGTCAACGTGAAGAAATTCAAAAAAGCGCGGGTAAACGGCGGGAGTAACTATGACTCTCTTAAGGCAACATCTCTTAAGGGTCATAGTTACGGGTAAGTGAAGCGTCTTATAGACCTCTAGTAAGGTCCTTAGCCTCTCCTTACCCAGGGCCACGACTACGTCCAAGTTCGTCCCCGCCGGGCAACAGGTGTATCCTGGCAGAACGTCGTGCGTCCAAAAAGGGTCCCTGGGGGTTGCCGGCCCTCTCGGACCTGAAATAGTGTTGGCCCAAAAATAAATACCAAAGCCTCGGATGGAAAAAGTACTAGGGGGGCGCCCACTGGTGCCCCCTCGCCAGCACAACCCCCTCAACCGGGACCAAGCTCAGAACCCCCTGAGCTGTATGTTTGTGAGTTCCCAGGGTGTGACCGCGCCTTTACCTCCAAGACGGGGCGGGGCGTTCACGCGAAGCGTGCTCACCCTGATTGGACTGATGACGTTAACCGCGCTGTGCCAACGAGGGCACGTTGGACGCAGGAGGAGGTGTCCCTCCTGGCGCGGCGCGAGGCTGAACTGTCCATGACGGGTGAACGCTTCATGAACCAAGCCCTCCTGGGGTTTCTGCCCGGACGAACGCTCGAAGCCGTAAAGGGTGCACGAAAGCGTGAGGGCTATCGTGCGCTCGTGGCGGAGCACATTGACCGCATGCAACAGGAGGCCATGGAACCGGTGGCTGTCGCCCCGTTAGAGGCTCCCGCCAGAGAGGATGAGGAGGCGGATCGGGCTCTTCTGGAGTACTTCCGCGGCCTAGGCCCGATCGGGGCGGACGCCTTCAGGTCTGCAAGCCTGGATGACGTCTGCAGCCGTGTCGGGCTGGAGGACCGCGGGGTAACCCTGGAGAGGCTGACCGCGTACCTCAGCGAAGTCTTTCCGCTACCTCGAAACGCGGGAGCTGGGCGACCGCCCCGGAGGATGCCTACGGTGGATCCTGAATTGCCGCGGCGTAGGCAGCGCAGGGTCGACTACGGCAGAGTGCAAAAGCTCTGGCGTAGGGACCCAAGACGCTGCTATGATGCCGTGATGGACGACTCCGGTGCGGGCCAATCCCTCCCTAAAGAGGTAATGGTTCCGTACTGGGAGTCCATCATGACGGACGCTCGCGATGTTCCTCCACCGTCGGCCCAGCGTGAAGAAACCATTCACGCGCTATGGTCTCCTGTGACGCCGGATGAGGTTCGGCTGAGCCTGCCGGAGAGGAAGACTGCACCGGGTCCTGACGCCCTGTCTGCAAGGATCCTTTACAGCACCCCCCTCGAGGTGCTGTCAAGGATATACAACTTAGTGTTGTGGTGCCGCAGACTCCCAATACATCTTAGGGGCGCCAGGACGGTGCTGATTCCGAAGAAGCCGAAGCCCTCGAATCCGTCGGAGTATCGGCCCATCTCGGTGGCCTCGGTCCTTGTGCGTGGTTTGCACAAGGTCTTGGCGAGACGGATGGGTCGGTTTATTCCGATTGATGAGAGGCAAAGGGCTTTCCGAACCTCAGACGGCTGTGCGGACAATGTGTTCCTGTTAGACCTTCTGTTGCGACACCACCACTCTCGCCATAGGCCGCTGCACGTCGCCTCTGTTGATGTGGCGAAGGCATTCGATACCGTTTCCCACCGTGCGATACTGCAAACACTGGAAGCGAGG
>CAWVQI010000376.1:62500-65000 GCA_963932335.1 Andrena marginata
CTGATCCTTTCGTGTCGCGACATTGCGATCAATTCATATTAAGGTTCCGACCCCGGTCGTCGCGCTGGTTTGCGAGATAATCGCGAATAACTCCAATCGCTCCGAAAATTTTTAAAGTACCGCGAGCTCTCAGCGTCCTTCCGCACCATCCTCCGAACACAGAGTCGTCCGATCGTCGAAAACGACCACTGATCCTTGCGTGTCGCGACATTGCGATCAATTCATATTAAGGTTCCGACCCCGGTCGTCGCGCTGGTTTGCGAGATAATCGCGAATAACTCCAATCGCTCCGAAAATTTTTAAAGTACCGCGAGCTCTCAGCGTCCTTCCGCACCATCCTCCGAACACAGAGTCGTCCGATCGTCGAAAACGACCACTGATCCTTGCGTGTCGCGACATTGCGATCAATTCATATTAAGGTTCCGACCCCGGTCGTCGCGCTGGTTTGCGAGATAATCGCGAATAACTCCAATCGCTCCGAAAATTTTTAAAGTACCGCGAGCTTTCAGCGTCCTTCCGCACCATCCTCCGAACACAGAGTCGTCCGATCGTCGAAAACGACCACTGATCCTTGCGTGTCGCGACATTGCGATCAATTCATATTAAGGTTCCGACCCCGGTCGTCGCGCTGGTTTGCGAGATAATCGCGAATAACCCCAATCGCTCCGAAAATTTTTAAAGTACCGCGAGCTCTCAGCGTCCTTCCGCACCATCCTCCGAACACAGAGTCGTCCGATCGTCGAAAACGACCACTGATCCTTTCGTGTCGCGACATTGCGATCAATTCATATTAAGGTTCCGACCCCGGTCGTCGCGCTGGTTTGCGAGATAATCGCGAATAACTCCAATCGCTCCGAAAATTTTTAAAGTACCGCGAGCTCTCAGCGTCCTTCCGCACCATCCCCCGAACACAGAGTCGTCCGATCGTCGAAAACGACCACTGATCCTTGCGTGTCGCGACATTGCGATCAATTCATATTAAGGTTCCGACCCCGGTCGTCGCGCTGGTTTGCGAGATAATCGCGAATAACTCCAATCGCTCCGAAAATTTTTAAAGTACCGCGAGCTTTCAGAGTCGTTCCGCACCATCCTCCGAACACAGAGTCGTCCGATCGTCGAAAACGACCACTGATCCTTGCGTGTCGCGACATTGCGATCAATTCATATTAAGGTTCCGACCCCGGTCGTCGCGCTGGTTTGCGAGATAATCGCGAATAACTCCAATCGCTCCGAAAATTTTTAAAGTACCGCGAGCTTTCAGAGTCGTTCCGCACCATCCTCCGAACACAGAGTCGTCCGATCGTCGAAAACGACCACTGATCCTTGCGTGTCGCGACATTGCGATCAATTCATATTAAGGTTCCGACCCCGGTCGTCGCGCTGGTTTGCGAGATAATCGCGAATAACTCCAATCGCTCCGAAAATTTTTAAAGTACCGCGAGCTCTCAGCGTCCTTCCGCACCATCCTCCGAACACAGAGTCGTCCGATCGTCGAAAACGACCACTGATCCTTGCGTGTCGCGACATTGCGATCAATTCATATTAAGGTTCCGACCCCGGTCGTCGCGCTGGTTTGCGAGATAATCGCGAATAACTCCAATCGCTCCGAAAATTTTTAAAGTACCGCGAGCTCTCAGCGTCCTTCCGCACCATCCTCCGAACACAGAGTCGTCCGATCGTCGAAAACGACCACTGATCCTTGCGTGTCGCGACATTGCGATCAATTCATATTAAGGTTCCGACCCCGGTCGTCGCGCTGGTTTGCGAGATAATCGCGAATAACTCCAATCGCTCCGAAAATTTTTAAAGTACCGCGAGCTTTCAGCGTCCTTCCGCACCATCCTCCGAACACAGAGTCGTCCGATCGTCGAAAACGACCACTGATCCTTGCGTGTCGCGACATTGCGATCAATTCATATTAAGGTTCCGACCCCGGTCGTCGCGCTGGTTTGCGAGATAATCGCGAATAACTCCAATCGCTCCGAAAATTTTTAAAGTATCGCGAGCTCTCAGAGTCGTTCCGCACCATCCTCCGAACACAGAGTCGTCCGATCGTCGAAAACGACCACTGATCCTTTCGTGTCGCGACATTGCGATCAATTCATATTAAGGTTCCGACCCCGGTCGTCGCGCTGGTTTGCGAGATAATCGCGAATAACTCCAATCGCTCCGAAAATTTTTAAAGTACCGCGAGCTCTCAGCGTCCTTCCGCACCATCCCCCGAACACAGAGTCGTCCGATCGTCGAAAACGACCACTGATCCTTTCGTGTCGCGACATTGCGATCAATTCATATTAAGGTTCCGACCCCGGTCGTCGCGCTGGTTTGCGAGATAATCGCGAATAACTCCAATCGCTCCGAAAATTTTTAAAGTACCGCGAGCTTTCAGAGTCGTTCCGCACCATCCTCCGAACACAGAGTCGTCCGATCGTCGAAAACGACCACTGATCCTTGCGTGTCGCGACATTGCGATCAATTCATATTAAGGTTCCGACCCCGG
>CAWVQI010000376.1:70000-72500 GCA_963932335.1 Andrena marginata
CGCGCGCTGGTTGGAGGCGCACGGGCCTCGGCTTCATCCGAACCGAGAACACAAAGATAATAACGAATATATTTAATAACACGATTACCCTGAACGGTGGATCACTTGGCTCGTGGGTCGATGAAGAACGCAGCTAATTGCGCGTCAACGTGTGAACTGCAGGACACATGAACATCGACATTTCGAACGCACATTGCGGTCCACGGATACAATTCCTGGACCACGCCTGGCTGAGGGTCGTTATCACATACAAAAGACTGCTTGCGTCGGTTCTGCGTACATAATCATCATCGCATCCTCGCCGTCTCGCGTTTCCGAAGATGTAACGCGTTTCGGAGTCGGGACGGATGATAATATACACGCCAGATACGCGACGTACGAGCGAAAGTTGGGATGTTCGTCGGCGTTTGCCAACGGCTCGCGCGTGAGAATCGTGAAGCGTGTGTGTTGTACTCTCCTCCTGTGCGAGAACCAGAAAAAGAGAGAGGCGAAATGTGTGATGAATGATCGCTTAGGGACTCGCGTGCGTGCCCGCTTTCACGGCGTTGTGCGTCGTTGCTTTATAACGACCGCCCGTGTGCTGCACCGCTCCCTGGATCACCACACACACACACAGCGGCCTCTCCGCTCGCACTGGTGTTTTAGAGTTTGCCACCTTCACATCCCGCGCCCCGAGATCATTTACCGTGCTCCCGACGTCGCCTGAAATGAAAAATTTGTCCTGAGAAAGAGAGACCGCGAAGAGCGGGAGCGAGAGAGAGAGAGAGAGAGATAGGGCGGAGTGCGCGGCATATGCGCGCCGATTTGTATCGTGTTGGCGTTCACGCAGCCCCAGGGATTTTAAAAAGAGGGTCGTCCGTTTTGACAAGTGAGAGGAAGAAAAGTCAATCGATACATCGAGGGCACAAAACACACTCGTTCTTCGGGATGCCGTGAAGATCCAAAGGGTGGTGTGTGGTGTACATGGAATGAGATGTAGGAGGCGGCGCTCTGTGCGGAACCACTCGTTAACATGATCGGGTCGATGTATTTCCCCGTAGTTGCGAGTGTCCTCGCCTAGCCGCCCTATATATTCCATTCCCACCCTACCCTATGGCCACGTTCCGTCGACACACAAGAGAGTGTTTGCGCCAAACGTCCGATGAGAAGAGTGATATTGCTCCACGCGTCGTTTAAAACGTTTCTGTACCCTGGAATCCTCATTGGCGCGGCTGCGTGAATTTGAACTTTGACGAATCGAAAAGGCGCCGATGCCGCGAAAGGTGTATAAGAAGACCTCTCCTTCGTAGAATTGAAGAAGACGCGTCTCCCCGATCGCCCCATGTCTTTGTCGCGTTGTTGGTCGATCGTATACGAGACCCGCGGGTCTCACCGGTCGTCCAGTCCACGGAAAAGAGCTTATTTTTCCACGGTTCCCACTGCTGCGAAGATAAGTGTGTTGTCACTGCTCGAGGCGTGATGAAGGGATAGCGGAATCTCAAAGCTAATAATAGCGGACGGACGTTAAAGTAAAAACCGGTGGTGATCGTTCCGCGAGAGTCTCCTCCCGCATCGACGATGCGCGACACGAAAAGACACTTTGGCGTGGCGCAAATATAGAGGTAGGGGTGACTGCTGTAATTCTCTCGATTAGAGAAGAAGAGAGGAGTTCAATAAAATATACTTTTTCTCTGGAATCGCGTGCGATGGCACCTCTGGATATACGAGAATCCTCGATCACATAGATTCGTCGACGCGGGTCTTGCTATGAGCCGGGATGTGTACGGGGGAAAAGAGATAATGATGTGCGTGGCGCGTTGCCGTATATACACGCGCGGTGCGCATGGGAAACTGCGAGCGAGCAAGGGAGAGAAAGAGGAAAGGATCTGAGAGAAGAGTTTTGTGTATATTCTTCTTCTCCTTCCATTCTTCAGCCCAGCTTCTCGTGCGGCCCAGCCGCCCGGCGTCGCGGTGTCAACGCGCAATATACGCGCACTCTCCTCTACCCTCCGTACCCCCGCCGGTGTAGACCCGTTCGAGGGGGATATAAAATATATCCAAAAGAGGGAGCACGATTTATAATACCGGAGGCACGCGCGCCCGGTTCTCCAAAATATACCTTCTCTCTCTACTTCGCTCGCGGTCTCTGCTCTTTTTCTCTGGTGGCAGATAATTATTTATATATGTATATATATATATATATATATAAATAATAATAATAATGATTGACGACCTCAGAGTAGGCGAGATTACCCGCTGAATTTAAGCATATTACTAAGCGGAGGAAAAGAAACTAACAAGGATTTCCTTAGTAGCGGCGAGCGAACAGGAATTAGCCCAGCACTGAATCCCGCGGTTCCGCCGCAGGGAATTGTAGTGTTCAGGAGGATCCGTTTATCCCGTGACGTCGCACCGCGTCCAAGTCCATCTTGAATGGGGCCACTTACCCGGAGAGGGTGCCAGGCCCGTAGCGACCGGTACGCGTTTCGGGAGGATCTCTCCATAGAGTCGGGTTGCTTGA
>CAWVQI010000376.1:82500-85000 GCA_963932335.1 Andrena marginata
AGGGACCGGCTGTGAAGCTTCGATAGCGATAGTCCGAAGATTGGACCGATCGAAGCCGGCCGTGCGTCCGCTTTCGAGGGGCGGCCCGACGATAAGAGAGCGTGCGTGCGTGCGTGAGAGGATGCTGCCGCGTGCGGTGTGGCCCCCCGCCCCGAGTACACGGTTTATATTATTACGGTTCTCGTACCCGGCCGTGTATCTCGAAGGTTTTTAAATGATATGTACGCTCGGCCCGCCGGACGTGTTCGCGGTATTTCCGCGGTACGCTTCGGCGGTGTTTTCACGTCCTGGAGACAAATCGGACACCGTGTCGTCAACGCTGGCGACGCCCGGACCTCCTTCGCGCGCTGGTTGGAGGCGCACGGGCCTCGGCTTCATCCGAACCGAGAACACAAAGATAATAACGAATATATTTAATAACACGATTACCCTGAACGGTGGATCACTTGGCTCGTGGGTCGATGAAGAACGCAGCTAATTGCGCGTCAACGTGTGAACTGCAGGACACATGAACATCGACATTTCGAACGCACATTGCGGTCCACGGATACAATTCCTGGACCACGCCTGGCTGAGGGTCGTTATCACATACAAAAGACTGCTTGCGTCGGTTCTGCGTACATAATCATCATCGCATCCTCGCCGTCTCGCGTTTCCGAAGATGTAACGCGTTTCGGAGTCGGGACGGATGATAATATACACGCCAGATACGCGACGTACGAGCGAAAGTTGGGATGTTCGTCGGCGTTTGCCAACGGCTCGCGCGTGAGAATCGTGAAGCGTGTGTGTTGTACTCTCCTCCTGTGCGAGAACCAGAAAAAGAGAGAGGCGAAATGTGTGATGAATGATCGCTTAGGGACTCGCGTGCGTGCCCGCTTTCACGGCGTTGTGCGTCGTTGCTTTATAACGACCGCCCGTGTGCTGCACCGCTCCCTGGATCACCACACACACACACAGCGGCCTCTCCGCTCGCACTGGTGTTTTAGAGTTTGCCACCTTCACATCCCGCGCCCCGAGATCATTTACCGTGCTCCCGACGTCGCCTGAAATGAAAAATTTGTCCTGAGAAAGAGAGACCGCGAAGAGCGGGAGCGAGAGAGAGAGAGAGAGAGATAGGGCGGAGTGCGCGGCATATGCGCGCCGATTTGTATCGTGTTGGCGTTCACGCAGCCCCAGGGATTTTAAAAAGAGGGTCGTCCGTTTTGACAAGTGAGAGGAAGAAAAGTCAATCGATACATCGAGGGCACAAAACACACTCGTTCTTCGGGATGCCGTGAAGATCCAAAGGGTGGTGTGTGGTGTACATGGAATGAGATGTAGGAGGCGGCGCTCTGTGCGGAACCACTCGTTAACATGATCGGGTCGATGTATTTCCCCGTAGTTGCGAGTGTCCTCGCCTAGCCGCCCTATATATTCCATTCCCACCCTACCCTATGGCCACGTTCCGTCGACACACAAGAGTGTTTGCGCCAAACGTCCGATGAGAAGAGTGATATTGCTCCACGCGTCGTTTAAAACGTTTCTGTACCCTGGAATCCTCATTGGCGCGGCTGCGTGAATTTGAACTTTGACGAATCGAAAAGGCGCCGATGCCGCGAAAGGTGTATAAGAAGACCTCTCCTTCGTAGAATTGAAGAAGACGCGTCTCCCCGATCGCCCCATGTCTTTGTCGCGTTGTTGGTCGATCGTATACGAGACCCGCGGGTCTCACCGGTCGTCCAGTCCACGGAAAAGAGCTTATTTTTCCACGGTTCCCACTGCTGCGAAGATAAGTGTGTTGTCACTGCTCGAGGCGTGATGAAGGGATAGCGGAATCTCAAAGCTAATAATAGCGGACGGACGTTAAAGTAAAAACCGGTGGTGATCGTTCCGCGAGAGTCTCCTCCCGCATCGACGATGCGCGACACGAAAAGACACTTTGGCGTGGCGCAAATATAGAGGTAGGGGTGACTGCTGTAATTCTCTCGATTAGAGAAGAAGAGAGGAGTTCAATAAAATATACTTTTTCTCTGGAATCGCGTGCGATGGCACCTCTGGATATACGAGAATCCTCGATCACATAGATTCGTCGACGCGGGTCTTGCTATGAGCCGGGATGTGTACGGGGGAAAAGAGATAATGATGTGCGTGGCGCGTTGCCGTATATACACGCGCGGTGCGCATGGGAAACTGCGAGCGAGCAAGGGAGAGAAAGAGGAAAGGATCTGAGAGAAGAGTTTTGTGTATATTCTTCTTCTCCTTCCATTCTTCAGCCCAGCTTCTCGTGCGGCCCAGCCGCCCGGCGTCGCGGTGTCAACGCGCAATATACGCGCACTCTCCTCTACCCTCCGTACCCCCGCCGGTGTAGACCCGTTCGAGGGGGATATAAAATATATCCAAAAGAGGGAGCACGATTTATAATACCGGAGGCACGCGCGCCCGGTTCTCCAAAATATACCTTCTCTCTCTACTTCGCTCGCGGTCTCTGCTCTTTTTCTCTGGTGGCAGATAATTATTTATA
>CAWVQI010000376.1:90000-95000 GCA_963932335.1 Andrena marginata
CGAGGCAACACGCCGCTGGAACATGGTGCATTTCGGCGGCGAGGCAACACGCCGCTGGCACATAGTCTATTTCGGCGGCGAGGCAACACGCCGCTGGCACATAGTCTATTTCGGCGGCGAGGCAACACGCCGCTGGAACATGGTGCATTTCGGCGGCGAGGCAACACGCCGCTGGCACATAGTCTATTTCGGCGGCGAGGCAACACGCCGCTGGCACATGGTGCATTTCGGCGGCGAAGCAATACGCCGCTGGCACATAGTCTATTTCGGCGGCGAGGCAACACGCCGCTGGAACATGGTGCATTTCGGCGGCGAGGCAACACGCCGCTGGCACATAGTCTATTTCGGCGGCGAGGCAACACGCCGCTGGCACATGGTGCATTTCGGCGGCGAAGCAATACGCCGCTGGCACATAGTCTATTTCGGCGGCGAGGCAACACGCCGCTGGAACATGGTGCATTTCGGCGGCGAGGCAACACGCCGCTGGCACATAGTCTATTTCGGCGGCGAGGCAACACGCCGCTGGCACATGGTGCATTTCGGCGGCGAAGCAATACGCCGCTGGCACATAGTCTATTTCGGCGGCGAGGCAACACGCCGCTGGAACATGGTGCATTTCGGCGGCGAGGCAACACGCCGCTGGCACATAGTCTATTTCGGCGGCGAGGCAACACGCCGCTGGAACATGGTGCATTTCGGCGGCGAGGCAACACGCCGCTGGCACATAGTCTATTTCGGCGGCGAGGCAACACGCCGCTGGCACATAGTCTATTTCGGCGGCGAAGCAACACGCCGCTGGCACATAGTCTATTTCGGCGGCGAGGCAACACGCCGCTGGAACATGGTGCATTTCGGCGGCGAGGCAACACGCCGCTGGCACATAGTCTATTTCGGCGGCGAGGCAACACGCCGCTGGAACATGGTGCATTTCGGCGGCGAGGCAACACGCCGCTGGCACATAGTCTATTTCGGCGGCGAGGCAACACGCCGCTGGAACATGGTGCATTTCGGCGGCGAGGCAACACGCCGCTGGCACATAGTCTATTTCGGCGGCGAGGCAACACGCCGCTGGAACATGGTGCATTTCGGCGGCGAGGCAACACGCCGCTGGCACATAGTCTATTTCGGCGGCGAAGCAACACGCCGCTGGCACATAGTCTATTTCGGCGGCGAGGCAACACGCCGCTGGAACATGGTGCATTTCGGCGGCGAGGCAACACGCCGCTGGCACATAGTCTATTTCGGCGGCGAGGCAACACGCCGCTGGCACATAGTCTATTTCGGCGGCGAGGCAACACGCCGCTGGAACATGGTGCATTTCGGCGGCGAGGCAACACGCCGCTGGCACATAGTCTATTTCGGCGGCGAGGCAACACGCCGCTGGCACATGGTGCATTTCGGCGGCGAAGCAATACGCCGCTGGCACATAGTCTATTTCGGCGGCGAGGCAACACGCCGCTGGAACATGGTGCATTTCGGCGGCGAGGCAACACGCCGCTGGCACATAGTCTATTTCGGCGGCGAGGCAACACGCCGCTGGCACATGGTGCATTTCGGCGGCGAAGCAATACGCCGCTGGCACATAGTCTATTTCGGCGGCGAGGCAACACGCCGCTGGAACATGGTGCATTTCGGCGGCGAGGCAACACGCCGCTGGCACATAGTCTATTTCGGCGGCGAGGCAACACGCCGCTGGCACATGGTGCATTTCGGCGGCGAAGCAATACGCCGCTGGCACATAGTCTATTTCGGCGGCGAGGCAACACGCCGCTGGAACATGGTGCATTTCGGCGGCGAGGCAACACGCCGCTGGCACATAGTCTATTTCGGCGGCGAGGCAACACGCCGCTGGAACATGGTGCATTTCGGCGGCGAGGCAACACGCCGCTGGCACATAGTCTATTTCGGCGGCGAGGCAACACGCCGCTGGCACATAGTCTATTTCGGCGGCGAAGCAACACGCCGCTGGCACATAGTCTATTTCGGCGGCGAGGCAACACGCCGCTGGAACATGGTGCATTTCGGCGGCGAGGCAACACGCCGCTGGCACATAGTCTATTTCGGCGGCGAGGCAACACGCCGCTGGAACATGGTGCATTTCGGCGGCGAGGCAACACGCCGCTGGCACATAGTCTATTTCGGCGGCGAGGCAACACGCCGCTGGAACATGGTGCATTTCGGCGGCGAGGCAACACGCCGCTGGCACATAGTCTATTTCGGCGGCGAGGCAACACGCCGCTGGAACATGGTGCATTTCGGCGGCGAGGCAACACGCCGCTGGCACATAGTCTATTTCGGCGGCGAAGCAACACGCCGCTGGCACATAGTCTATTTCGGCGGCGAGGCAACACGCCGCTGGAACATGGTGCATTTCGGCGGCGAGGCAACACGCCGCTGGCACATAGTCTATTTCGGCGGCGAGGCAACACGCCGCTGGCACATAGTCTATTTCGGCGGCGAGGCAACACGCCGCTGGAACATGGTGCATTTCGGCGGCGAGGCAACACGCCGCTGGCACATAGTCTATTTCGGCGGCGAGGCAACACGCCGCTGGCACATGGTGCATTTCGGCGGCGAAGCAATACGCCGCTGGCACATAGTCTATTTCGGCGGCGAGGCAACACGCCGCTGGAACATGGTGCATTTCGGCGGCGAGGCAACACGCCGCTGGCACATAGTCTATTTCGGCGGCGAGGCAACACGCCGCTGGCACATGGTGCATTTCGGCGGCGAAGCAATACGCCGCTGGCACATAGTCTATTTCGGCGGCGAGGCAACACGCCGCTGGAACATGGTGCATTTCGGCGGCGAGGCAATACGCCGCTGGAACATGGTGCATTTCGGCGGCGAGGCAACACGCCGCTGGAACATGGTGCATTTCGGCGGCGAAGCAATACGCCGCTGGAACATGGTGCATTTCGGCGGCGAAGCAATACGCCGCTGGCACATAGTCTATTTCGGCGGCGAAGCAACACGCCGCTGGAAATTGCAACATTTCGGCGGCGGGGCAATACGCCGCAGGAACTTCTTTGAATAAATCGATGGCGAAGCAATACGCCGCTGGAGTGCAACCTGACAAGCGCAGAGGTACACACGCTTCAGGAATATCATACGAGATAATCGCGAATAACCCCAATCGCTCCGAAAATTTTTAAAGTACCGCGAGCTCTCAGCGTCCTTCCGCACCATCCCCCGAACACAGAGTCGTCCGATCGTCGAAAACGACCACTGATCCTTGCGTGTCGCGACATTGCGATCAATTCATATTAAGGTTCCGACCCCGGTCGTCGCGCTGGTTTGCGAGATAATCGCGAATAACTCCAATCGCTCCGAAAATTTTTAAAGTACCGCGAGCTTTCAGAGTCGTTCCGCACCATCCTCCGAACACAGAGTCGTCCGATCGTCGAAAACGACCACTGATCCTTGCGTGTCGCGACATTGCGATCAATTCATATTAAGGTTCCGACCCCGGTCGTCGCGCTGGTTTGCGAGATAATCGCGAATAACTCCAATCGCTCCGAAAATTTTTAAAGTACCGCGAGCTTTCAGAGTCGTTCCGCACCATCCTCCGAACACAGAGTCGTCCGATCGTCGAAAACGACCACTGATCCTTGCGTGTCGCGACATTGCGATCAATTCATATTAAGGTTTCGACCCCGGTCGTCGCGCTGGTTTTCGAGATAATCGCGAATAACTCCAATCGCTCCGAAAATTTTCAAAGTCCCTAGATATTATTTTTGAATGTCGTTTGGGATCGAGTATGTATCGTGGTAATGTTCGCGGCAAATGTTTATAATAATTCGTTAAGTCGTTTTACTCTTGTATCCGACGCTCTCCGCGGCTAAGTCCCAACGTGCCGGTCGAACGGTCTGTTGTAGCGGCGGTTTGCGCCCATAAGCGGCCGTGCGTAAGGTACGGCGGCGCCGGCGTTCCGGCCGGCCGTTCGGTATCTATAAGGGAGAGCGACGGTCCGAGCGTCTCGGTCGGAGCAGCGTTGGGTGCGTGGCTATTCTATGACCTCGGTTGAGAAGCAGTCACCGCTCCTCGAGAATTTGTCTCGACTGTTCTTACCGTGTTGCGTTTTTGGATTTCTCCACACAGCATTACCACGGGTCGGTGTCTATAAGTCCGAATGGCCCTTATGTGGTGAGCGTCCATAAGTGACGTTGGTGACACATATGCAATTCTGTGTATGCTTGTACGACCTCGTGCATTCAACTCTTCATCCACGCAGATGGACGAATTTAAACTTAACAAAACGCTAAGGAAGGCTAGCGTCGGGTACATATAAAGTATCGAACTGAAAGTTCGAACTTTGAAAGAGGGAGAAAGTAGATACAAACCCATAGAGGTGTCAGATATCGATATGCCTAGCGCGCACATTACGTACCAACTCGTTATGACCAGCATGGCACGATTCGCGCTTTCCCGTTTGCTCAGCATGCACTTGTCCGCGCTATTACGTACATGACCAGCGTGAATGTTACGCGCTTTGTCGATTTGTCCAGCGTGTAGTGGTCCGTGCTTCTACGGTGGATGCTAGCGCGCGTGTACTCCGTGCTTCCCGATGGATGCAGCGGTACGCGTGATACGCGCTTTATCGAGCATCCGATGCCATCCTTATTTATAAGGGAAATATAATGAATTTTGTATGAATCTGAGATCTTTCTGTGAAAGTGTATAAAATGCACATATCCGTTTAATATTATTAGTTAGTGGAAAAATTGAAACGATATGATGTCTCGAAGTATAATGAAGTTAGAGTGGAGAGAAAGGCACATATATCATATCCGATGGAGTGTTAGTCTGTGGAAAATCCTAGGATATATATATATATATATGGTGTCTGGAGAAGTATGAAGATGGTGTGTGGAAGTGATGAGAGAGAGAGGAGAGGAGGCACATATCCGAGATAGAATTAAGTGGAACAATTCGAGGATATGATGTCTAAAACTGCACGCTAATGTGCAAGTTGTTTTATAAAATCAAACGTTGGGGCA
>CAWVQI010000376.1:97500-100000 GCA_963932335.1 Andrena marginata
GCCAACCGTCTTTGTGACCGGGACGATAAATAATACGAACGCAATCACGAGTGCGCTAGCGCGAGGTTCTTTCGAGAGGCCGTCGTTAACGGGATCGGGAATAACTAGACCCGTCGTTGCGATCGTCCTCTGCGGTAACCCGCCGCCTCGTCGATTCGCGTTCACCTCGTATCGGAGGCGCGTTGCCGGTTATTATACCGCGATACCGGCCCCCGCCCCGGTGTCTGTGCGTGGTGTCTGCGCGAGCGTGTGTTTAGAAGCTCGTACCGAGAAAAAGGAGTCAGTCGCGACCCAAGACAGGGACGAAAGAAAACGCATAACAAGCGCTCCGAGTGGGTTAAGTTAAACGCGCGAGAATAATAGAATGAGAGCAGGAACGAGCCGCCCTCGAAGCCTCGGCTTCTCGCGACGTTCCTCTCCTCCGACTCTCGACGACGTTTCTTCCACTCGCATCCCGCTTCTCCTAGGTCTTTGGTCGCGCACATCCGAAATTGTCCTGGGACTTGACACTCTCCTCGGAGGGGATCCGGGTAACCTAGGGGGCGGCGGCTCGCGCCACCGCCATCCATCGCGTCGATGTGCATCCCGAGTATAATCGCTCGCTTAATCGCGCGCCCTGATAGCCGAAAAAAAGGGACCGGCTGTGAAGCTTCGATAGCGATAGTCCGAAGATTGGACCGATCGAAGCCGGCCGTGCGTCCGCTTTCGAGGGGCGGCCCGACGATAAGAGAGCGTGCGTGCGTGCGTGAGAGGATGCTGCCGCGTGCGGTGTGGCCCCCCGCCCCGAGTACACGGTTTATATTATTACGGTTCTCGTACCCGGCCGTGTATCTCGAAGGTTTTTAAATGATATGTACGCTCGGCCCGCCGGACGTGTTCGCGGTATTTCCGCGGTACGCTTCGGCGGTGTTTTCACGTCCTGGAGACAAATCGGACACCGTGTCGTCAACGCTGGCGACGCCCGGACCTCCTTCGCGCGCTGGTTGGAGGCGCACGGGCCTCGGCTTCATCCGAACCGAGAACACAAAGATAATAACGAATATATTTAATAACACGATTACCCTGAACGGTGGATCACTTGGCTCGTGGGTCGATGAAGAACGCAGCTAATTGCGCGTCAACGTGTGAACTGCAGGACACATGAACATCGACATTTCGAACGCACATTGCGGTCCACGGATACAATTCCTGGACCACGCCTGGCTGAGGGTCGTTATCACATACAAAAGACTGCTTGCGTCGGTTCTGCGTACATAATCATCATCGCATCCTCGCCGTCTCGCGTTTCCGAAGATGTAACGCGTTTCGGAGTCGGGACGGATGATAATATACACGCCAGATACGCGACGTACGAGCGAAAGTTGGGATGTTCGTCGGCGTTTGCCAACGGCTCGCGCGTGAGAATCGTGAAGCGTGTGTGTTGTACTCTCCTCCTGTGCGAGAACCAGAAAAAGAGAGAGGCGAAATGTGTGATGAATGATCGCTTAGGGACTCGCGTGCGTGCCCGCTTTCACGGCGTTGTGCGTCGTTGCTTTATAACGACCGCCCGTGTGCTGCACCGCTCCCTGGATCACCACACACACACACAGCGGCCTCTCCGCTCGCACTGGTGTTTTAGAGTTTGCCACCTTCACATCCCGCGCCCCGAGATCATTTACCGTGCTCCCGACGTCGCCTGAAATGAAAAATTTGTCCTGAGAAAGAGAGACCGCGAAGAGCGGGAGCGAGAGAGAGAGAGAGAGAGATAGGGCGGAGTGCGCGGCATATGCGCGCCGATTTGTATCGTGTTGGCGTTCACGCAGCCCCAGGGATTTTAAAAAGAGGGTCGTCCGTTTTGACAAGTGAGAGGAAGAAAAGTCAATCGATACATCGAGGGCACAAAACACACTCGTTCTTCGGGATGCCGTGAAGATCCAAAGGGTGGTGTGTGGTGTACATGGAATGAGATGTAGGAGGCGGCGCTCTGTGCGGAACCACTCGTTAACATGATCGGGTCGATGTATTTCCCCGTAGTTGCGAGTGTCCTCGCCTAGCCGCCCTATATATTCCATTCCCACCCTACCCTATGGCCACGTTCCGTCGACACACAAGAGAGTGTTTGCGCCAAACGTCCGATGAGAAGAGTGATATTGCTCCACGCGTCGTTTAAAACGTTTCTGTACCCTGGAATCCTCATTGGCGCGGCTGCGTGAATTTGAACTTTGACGAATCGAAAAGGCGCCGATGCCGCGAAAGGTGTATAAGAAGACCTCTCCTTCGTAGAATTGAAGAAGACGCGTCTCCCCGATCGCCCCATGTCTTTGTCGCGTTGTTGGTCGATCGTATACGAGACCCGCGGGTCTCACCGGTCGTCCAGTCCACGGAAAAGAGCTTATTTTTCCACGGTTCCCACTGCTGCGAAGATAAGTGTGTTGTCACTGCTCGAGGCGTGATGAAGGGATAGCGGAATCTCAAAGCTAATAATAGCGGACGGACGTTAAAGTAAAAACCGGTGGTGATC
>CAWVQI010000376.1:107500-115000 GCA_963932335.1 Andrena marginata
TTAAGGTTCCGACCCCGGTCGTCGCGCTGGTTTGCGAGATAATCGCGAATAACTCCAATCGCTCCGAAAATTTTTAAAGTACCGCGAGCTTTCAGAGTCGTTCCGCACCATCCTCCGAACACAGAGTCGTCCGATCGTCGAAAACGACCACTGATCCTTGCGTGTCGCGACATTGCGATCAATTCATATTAAGGTTCCGACCCCGGTCGTCGCGCTGGTTTGCGAGATAATCGCGAATAACTCCAATCGCTCCGAAAATTTTTAAAGTACCGCGAGCTTTCAGAGTCGTTCCGCACCATCCTCCGAACACAGAGTCGTCCGATCGTCGAAAACGACCACTGATCCTTGCGTGTCGCGACATTGCGATCAATTCATATTAAGGTTCCGACCCCGGTCGTCGCGCTGGTTTGCGAGATAATCGCGAATAACTCCAATCGCTCCGAAAATTTTTAAAGTACCGCGAGCTCTCAGCGTCCTTCCGCACCATCCTCCGAACACAGAGTCGTCCGATCGTCGAAAACGACCACTGATCCTTGCGTGTCGCGACATTGCGATCAATTCATATTAAGGTTCCGACCCCGGTCGTCGCGCTGGTTTGCGAGATAATCGCGAATAACTCCAATCGCTCCGAAAATTTTTAAAGTACCGCGAGCTCTCAGCGTCCTTCCGCACCATCCTCCGAACACAGAGTCGTCCGATCGTCGAAAACGACCACTGATCCTTGCGTGTCGCGACATTGCGATCAATTCATATTAAGGTTCCGACCCCGGTCGTCGCGCTGGTTTGCGAGATAATCGCGAATAACTCCAATCGCTCCGAAAATTTTTAAAGTACCGCGAGCTTTCAGCGTCCTTCCGCACCATCCTCCGAACACAGAGTCGTCCGATCGTCGAAAACGACCACTGATCCTTGCGTGTCGCGACATTGCGATCAATTCATATTAAGGTTCCGACCCCGGTCGTCGCGCTGGTTTGCGAGATAATCGCGAATAACTCCAATCGCTCCGAAAATTTTTAAAGTATCGCGAGCTCTCAGAGTCGTTCCGCACCATCCTCCGAACACAGAGTCGTCCGATCGTCGAAAACGACCACTGATCCTTTCGTGTCGCGACATTGCGATCAATTCATATTAAGGTTCCGACCCCGGTCGTCGCGCTGGTTTGCGAGATAATCGCGAATAACTCCAATCGCTCCGAAAATTTTTAAAGTACCGCGAGCTCTCAGCGTCCTTCCGCACCATCCCCCGAACACAGAGTCGTCCGATCGTCGAAAACGACCACTGATCCTTTCGTGTCGCGACATTGCGATCAATTCATATTAAGGTTCCGACCCCGGTCGTCGCGCTGGTTTGCGAGATAATCGCGAATAACTCCAATCGCTCCGAAAATTTTTAAAGTACCGCGAGCTTTCAGAGTCGTTCCGCACCATCCTCCGAACACAGAGTCGTCCGATCGTCGAAAACGACCACTGATCCTTGCGTGTCGCGACATTGCGATCAATTCATATTAAGGTTCCGACCCCGGTCGTCGCGCTGGTTTGCGAGATAATCGCGAATAACTCCAATCGCTCCGAAAATTTTTAAAGTACCGCGAGCTTTCAGAGTCGTTCCGCACCATCCTCCGAACACAGAGTCGTCCGATCGTCGAAAACGACCACTGATCCTTGCGTGTCGCGACATTGCGATCAATTCATATTAAGGTTTCGACCCCGGTCGTCGCGCTGGTTTTCGAGATAATCGCGAATAACTCCAATCGCTCCGAAAATTTTCAAAGTCCCTAGATATTATTTTTGAATGTCGTTTGGGATCGAGTATGTATCGTGGTAATGTTCGCGGCAAATGTTTATAATAATTCGTTAAGTCGTTTTACTCTTGTATCCGACGCTCTCCGCGGCTAAGTCCCAACGTGCCGGTCGAACGGTCTGTTGTAGCGGCGGTTTGCGCCCATAAGCGGCCGTGCGTAAGGTACGGCGGCGCCGGCGTTCCGGCCGGCCGTTCGGTATCTATAAGGGAGAGCGACGGTCCGAGCGTCTCGGTCGGAGCAGCGTTGGGTGCGTGGCTATTCTATGACCTCGGTTGAGAAGCAGTCACCGCTCCTCGAGAATTTGTCTCGACTGTTCTTACCGTGTTGCGTTTTTGGATTTCTCCACACAGCATTACCACGGGTCGGTGTCTATAAGTCCGAATGGCCCTTATGTGGTGAGCGTCCATAAGTGACGTTGGTGACACATATGCAATTCTGTGTATGCTTGTACGACCTCGTGCATTCAACTCTTCATCCACGCAGATGGACGAATTTAAACTTAACAAAACGCTAAGGAAGGCTAGCGTCGGGTACATATAAAGTATCGAACTGAAAGTTCGAACTTTGAAAGAGGGAGAAAGTAGATACAAACCCATAGAGGTGTCAGATATCGATATGCCTAGCGCGCACATTACGTACCAACTCGTTATGACCAGCATGGCACGATTCGCGCTTTCCCGTTTGCTCAGCATGCACTTGTCCGCGCTATTACGTACATGACCAGCGTGAATGTTACGCGCTTTGTCGATTTGTCCAGCGTGTAGTGGTCCGTGCTTCTACGGTGGATGCTAGCGCGCGTGTACTCCGTGCTTCCCGATGGATGCAGCGGTACGCGTGATACGCGCTTTATCGAGCATCCGATGCCATCCTTATTTATAAGGGAAATATAATGAATTTTGTATGAATCTGAGATCTTTCTGTGAAAGTGTATAAAATGCACATATCCGTTTAATATTATTAGTTAGTGGAAAAATTGAAACGATATGATGTCTCGAAGTATAATGAAGTTAGAGTGGAGAGAAAGGCACATATATCATATCCGATGGAGTGTTAGTCTGTGGAAAATCCTAGGATATATATATATATATATGGTGTCTGGAGAAGTATGAAGATGGTGTGTGGAAGTGATGAGAGAGAGAGGAGAGGAGGCACATATCCGAGATAGAATTAAGTGGAACAATTCGAGGATATGATGTCTAAAACTGCACGCTAATGTGCAAGTTGTTTTATAAAATCAAACGTTGGGGCATCGTCGATCCGTCTCTAAAAGAGCGGACGACGCGATGAGAACAGAAAAATAACACGAAAGTGTGTTGTGAATTCGAATAAGAGGGAAAGCTTCGCGAAGCTCCCTGGTTGATCCTGCCAGTAGTCATATGCTTGTCTCAAAGATTAAGCCATGCATGTCTCAGTACATACCGTATTAAGGTGAAACCGCGAATGGCTCATTAAATCAGTTATGGTTCCTTAGATCGTACCCACATTTACTTGGATAACTGTGGTAATTCTAGAGCTAATACATGCAAAACAGAGTTCCGACCAGAGATGGAAGGAACGCTTTTATTAGATCAAAACCAATCGGTGGCGGATGGTTCGCCGTCCGTCCCATCGTTTGCTTTGGTGACTCTGAATAACTTTGTGCTGATCGCATGGTCATCTAGCACCGGCGACGCATCTTTCAAATGTCTGCCTTATCAACTGTCGATGGTAGGTTCTGCGCCTACCATGGTTGTAACGGGTAACGGGGAATCAGGGTTCGATTCCGGAGAGGGAGCCTGAGAAACGGCTACCACATCCAAGGAAGGCAGCAGGCGCGCAAATTACCCACTCCCGGCACGGGGAGGTAGTGACGAAAAATAACGATACGGGACTCATCCGAGGCCCCGTAATCGGAATGAGTACACTTTAAATCCTTTAACAAGGATCCATTGGAGGGCAAGTCTGGTGCCAGCAGCCGCGGTAATTCCAGCTCCAATAGCGTATATTAAAGTTGTTGCGGTTAAAAAGCTCGTAGTTGAATCTGTGTGTCACAGTGTCGGTTCACCGCTCGCGGTGTTTAACTGGCATTATGTGGTACGTCCTACCGGTGGGCTTAGCTCTTCACGGGGCGGTCCAACTAATATCCCATCGCGGTGCTCTTCACTGAGTGTCGAGGTGGGCCGGTACGTTTACTTTGAACAAATTAGAGTGCTCAAAGCAGGCTACCTTCGCCTGAATACTGTGTGCATGGAATAATGGAATAGGACCTCGGTTCTATTTTGTTGGTTTTCGGAACCCCGAGGTAATGATTAATAGGGACAGATGGGGGCATTCGTATTGCGACGTTAGAGGTGAAATTCTTGGATCGTCGCAAGACGGACAGAAGCGAAAGCATTTGCCAAAAATGTTTTCATTAATCAAGAACGAAAGTTAGAGGTTCGAAGGCGATCAGATACCGCCCTAGTTCTAACCATAAACGATGCCAGCTAGCGATCCGCCGAAGTTCCTCCGATGACTCGGCGGGCAGCTTCCGGGAAACCAAAGCTTTTGGGTTCCGGGGGAAGTATGGTTGCAAAGCTGAAACTTAAAGGAATTGACGGAAGGGCACCACCAGGAGTGGAGCCTGCGGCTTAATTTGACTCAACACGGGAAACCTCACCAGGCCCGGACACCGGAAGGATTGACAGATTTATAGCTCTTTCTTGATTCGGTGGGTGGTGGTGCATGGCCGTTCTTAGTTGGTGGAGCGATTTGTCTGGTTAATTCCGATAACGAACGAGACTCTAGCCTGCTAAATAGACGTAACTTATGGTATCACGAAGGTCCCCGACTTCGGTCGGTGGGTTTTTACTACCAACGTACAAACAAATCTTCTTAGAGGGACAGGCGGCTTCTAGCCGCACGAGATTGAGCAATAACAGGTCTGTGATGCCCTTAGATGTTCTGGGCCGCACGCGCGCTACACTGAAGGAATCAGCGTGTTTTCCCTGGCCGAAAGGCCCGGGTAACCCGCTGAACCTCCTTCGTGCTAGGGATTGGGGCTTGCAATTATTCCCCATGAACGAGGAATTCCCAGTAAGCGCGAGTCATAAGCTCGCGTTGATTACGTCCCTGCCCTTTGTACACACCGCCCGTCGCTACTACCGATTGAATGATTTAGTGAGGTCTTCGGACTGGTGCGCGGCAATGTCTCGGCATTGCCGATGTTGCCGGGAAGATGACCAAACTTGATCATTTAGAGGAAGTAAAAGTCGTAACAAGGTTTCCGTAGGTGAACCTGCGGAAGGATCATTAACAAGGCTCAAAGAGCAAAAAGCAGAAAGCTTGAAAAACCGTAACTATGCAAAAACAATATATATATATATATATATATATATATATATATATATATATATATATGCGATGCATTTTATATATAAACAGATACCAAAGACTTAAATGCGAATGCATTTACGAGAACGGATACCAAAAACTAAATGCGAAAGCATTTACGAACACAGATACCAAAAACTAAATGCGAAAGCATTTACGAACAGATACCAAAAACTAAATGCGACAGCATTTACGAACAGATACCAAAAGCTAAATGCGAAAAGCATTTTAGCAACGCCGTTGGCACGGCTTACGTGTCGGAGGTCGCTGCAGACGGAGAACCTGGTTTCTCACCGCGACGCTCCCGTCCGCTGCCATCGGTGAAGCGCAAAGAGCCAAACCGCCGCCAGACCGCCAGTCACCAGGGGGGGAGGGGGGAGGGAGAGAGAGAAGAGGCCGCCAACCGTCTTTGTGACCGGGACGATAAATAATACGAACGCAATCACGAGTGCGCTAGCGCGAGGTTCTTTCGAGAGGCCGTCGTTAACGGGATCGGGAATAACTAGACCCGTCGTTGCGATCGTCCTCTGCGGTAACCCGCCGCCTCGTCGATTCGCGTTCACCTCGTATCGGAGGCGCGTTGCCGGTTATTATACCGCGATACCGGCCCCCGCCCCGGTGTCTGTGCGTGGTGTCTGCGCGAGCGTGTGTTTAGAAGCTCGTACCGAGAAAAAGGAGTCAGTCGCGACCCAAGACAGGGACGAAAGAAAACGCATAACAAGCGCTCCGAGTGGGTTAAGTTAAACGCGCGAGAATAATAGAATGAGAGCAGGAACGAGCCGCCCTCGAAGCCTCGGCTTCTCGCGACGTTCCTCTCCTCCGACTCTCGACGACGTTTCTTCCACTCGCATCCCGCTTCTCCTAGGTCTTTGGTCGCGCACTCCGAAATTGTCCTGGGACTTGACACTCTCCTCGGAGGGGATCCGGGTAACCTAGGGGGCGGCGGCTCGCGCCACCGCCATCCATCGCGTCGATGTGCATCCCGAGTATAATCGCTCGCTTAATCGCGCGCCCTGATAGCCGAAAAAAAGGGACCGGCTGTGAAGCTTCGATAGCGATAGTCCGAAGATTGGACCGATCGAAGCCGGCCGTGCGTCCGCTTTCGAGGGGCGGCCCGACGATAAGAGAGCGTGCGTGCGTGCGTGAGAGGATGCTGCCGCGTGCGGTGTGGCCCCCCGCCCCGAGTACACGGTTTATATTATTACGGTTCTCGTACCCGGCCGTGTATCTCGAAGGTTTTTAAATGATATGTACGCTCGGCCCGCCGGACGTGTTCGCGGTATTTCCGCGGTACGCTTCGGCGGTGTTTTCACGTCCTGGAGACAAATCGGACACCGTGTCGTCAACGCTGGCGACGCCCGGACCTCCTTCGCGCGCTGGTTGGAGGCGCACGGGCCTCGGCTTCATCCGAACCGAGAACACAAAGATAATAACGAATATATTTAATAACACGATTACCCTGAACGGTGGATCACTTGGCTCGTGGGTCGATGAAGAACGCAGCTAATTGCGCGTCAACGTGTGAACTGCAGGACACATGAACATCGACATTTCGAACGCACATTGCGGTCCACGGATACAATTCCTGGACCACGCCTGGCTGAGGGTCGTTATCACATACAAAAGACTGCTTGCGTCGGTTCTGCGTACATAATCATCATCGCATCCTCGCCGTCTCGCGTTTCCGAAGATGTAACGCGTTTCGGAGTCGGGACGGATGATAATATACACGCCAGATACGCGACGTACGAGCGAAAGTTGGGATGTTCGTCGGCGTTTGCCAACGGCTCGCGCGTGAGAATCGTGAAGCGTGTGTGTTGTACTCTCCTCCTGTGCGAGAACCAGAAAAAGAGAGAGGCGAAATGTGTGATGAATGATCGCTTAGGGACTCGCGTGCGTGCCCGCTTTCACGGCGTTGTGCGTCGTTGCTTTATAACGACCGCCCGTGTGCTGCACCGCTCCCTGGATCACCACACACACACACAGCGGCCTCTCCGCTCGCACTGGTGTTTTAGAGTTTGCCACCTTCACATCCCGCGCCCCGAGATCATTTACCGTGCTCCCGACGTCGCCTGAAATGAAAAATTTGTCCTGAGAAAGAGAGACCGCGAAGAGCGGGAGCGAGAGAGAGAGAGAGAGAGATAGGGCGGAGTGCGCGGCATATGCGCGCCGATTTGTATCGTGTTGGCGTTCACGCAGCCCCAGGGATTTTAAAAAGAGGGTCGTCCGTTTTGACAAGTGAGAGGAAGAAAAGTCAATCGATACATCGAGGGCACAAAACACACTCGTTCTTCGGGATGCCGTGAAGATCCAAAGGGTGGTGTGTGGTGTACATGGAATGAGATGTA
>CAWVQI010000376.1:122500-125000 GCA_963932335.1 Andrena marginata
CTCCGAAAATTTTTAAAGTACCGCGAGCTCTCAGCGTCCTTCCGCACCATCCTCCGAACACAGAGTCGTCCGATCGTCGAAAACGACCACTGATCCTTTCGTGTCGCGACATTGCGATCAATTCATATTAAGGTTCCGACCCCGGTCGTCGCGCTGGTTTGCGAGATAATCGCGAATAACTCCAATCGCTCCGAAAATTTTTAAAGTACCGCGAGCTCTCAGCGTCCTTCCGCACCATCCCCCGAACACAGAGTCGTCCGATCGTCGAAAACGACCACTGATCCTTGCGTGTCGCGACATTGCGATCAATTCATATTAAGGTTCCGACCCCGGTCGTCGCGCTGGTTTGCGAGATAATCGCGAATAACTCCAATCGCTCCGAAAATTTTTAAAGTACCGCGAGCTTTCAGAGTCGTTCCGCACCATCCTCCGAACACAGAGTCGTCCGATCGTCGAAAACGACCACTGATCCTTGCGTGTCGCGACATTGCGATCAATTCATATTAAGGTTCCGACCCCGGTCGTCGCGCTGGTTTGCGAGATAATCGCGAATAACTCCAATCGCTCCGAAAATTTTTAAAGTACCGCGAGCTTTCAGAGTCGTTCCGCACCATCCTCCGAACACAGAGTCGTCCGATCGTCGAAAACGACCACTGATCCTTGCGTGTCGCGACATTGCGATCAATTCATATTAAGGTTCCGACCCCGGTCGTCGCGCTGGTTTGCGAGATAATCGCGAATAACTCCAATCGCTCCGAAAATTTTTAAAGTACCGCGAGCTCTCAGCGTCCTTCCGCACCATCCTCCGAACACAGAGTCGTCCGATCGTCGAAAACGACCACTGATCCTTGCGTGTCGCGACATTGCGATCAATTCATATTAAGGTTCCGACCCCGGTCGTCGCGCTGGTTTGCGAGATAATCGCGAATAACTCCAATCGCTCCGAAAATTTTTAAAGTACCGCGAGCTCTCAGCGTCCTTCCGCACCATCCTCCGAACACAGAGTCGTCCGATCGTCGAAAACGACCACTGATCCTTGCGTGTCGCGACATTGCGATCAATTCATATTAAGGTTCCGACCCCGGTCGTCGCGCTGGTTTGCGAGATAATCGCGAATAACTCCAATCGCTCCGAAAATTTTTAAAGTACCGCGAGCTTTCAGCGTCCTTCCGCACCATCCTCCGAACACAGAGTCGTCCGATCGTCGAAAACGACCACTGATCCTTGCGTGTCGCGACATTGCGATCAATTCATATTAAGGTTCCGACCCCGGTCGTCGCGCTGGTTTGCGAGATAATCGCGAATAACTCCAATCGCTCCGAAAATTTTTAAAGTATCGCGAGCTCTCAGAGTCGTTCCGCACCATCCTCCGAACACAGAGTCGTCCGATCGTCGAAAACGACCACTGATCCTTTCGTGTCGCGACATTGCGATCAATTCATATTAAGGTTCCGACCCCGGTCGTCGCGCTGGTTTGCGAGATAATCGCGAATAACTCCAATCGCTCCGAAAATTTTTAAAGTACCGCGAGCTCTCAGCGTCCTTCCGCACCATCCCCCGAACACAGAGTCGTCCGATCGTCGAAAACGACCACTGATCCTTTCGTGTCGCGACATTGCGATCAATTCATATTAAGGTTCCGACCCCGGTCGTCGCGCTGGTTTGCGAGATAATCGCGAATAACTCCAATCGCTCCGAAAATTTTTAAAGTACCGCGAGCTTTCAGAGTCGTTCCGCACCATCCTCCGAACACAGAGTCGTCCGATCGTCGAAAACGACCACTGATCCTTGCGTGTCGCGACATTGCGATCAATTCATATTAAGGTTCCGACCCCGGTCGTCGCGCTGGTTTGCGAGATAATCGCGAATAACTCCAATCGCTCCGAAAATTTTTAAAGTACCGCGAGCTTTCAGAGTCGTTCCGCACCATCCTCCGAACACAGAGTCGTCCGATCGTCGAAAACGACCACTGATCCTTGCGTGTCGCGACATTGCGATCAATTCATATTAAGGTTTCGACCCCGGTCGTCGCGCTGGTTTTCGAGATAATCGCGAATAACTCCAATCGCTCCGAAAATTTTCAAAGTCCCTAGATATTATTTTTGAATGTCGTTTGGGATCGAGTATGTATCGTGGTAATGTTCGCGGCAAATGTTTATAATAATTCGTTAAGTCGTTTTACTCTTGTATCCGACGCTCTCCGCGGCTAAGTCCCAACGTGCCGGTCGAACGGTCTGTTGTAGCGGCGGTTTGCGCCCATAAGCGGCCGTGCGTAAGGTACGGCGGCGCCGGCGTTCCGGCCGGCCGTTCGGTATCTATAAGGGAGAGCGACGGTCCGAGCGTCTCGGTCGGAGCAGCGTTGGGTGCGTGGCTATTCTATGACCTCGGTTGAGAAGCAGTCACCGCTCCTCGAGAATTTGTCTCGACTGTTCTTACCGTGTTGCGTTTTTGGATTTCTCCACACAGCATTACCACGGGTCGGTGTCTATAAGTCCGAATG
>CAWVQI010000376.1:137500-140000 GCA_963932335.1 Andrena marginata
GTACCGCGAGCTCTCAGCGTCCTTCCGCACCATCCTCCGAACACAGAGTCGTCCGATCGTCGAAAACGACCACTGATCCTTGCGTGTCGCGACATTGCGATCAATTCATATTAAGGTTCCGACCCCGGTCGTCGCGCTGGTTTGCGAGATAATCGCGAATAACTCCAATCGCTCCGAAAATTTTTAAAGTACCGCGAGCTCTCAGCGTCCTTCCGCACCATCCTCCGAACACAGAGTCGTCCGATCGTCGAAAACGACCACTGATCCTTGCGTGTCGCGACATTGCGATCAATTCATATTAAGGTTCCGACCCCGGTCGTCGCGCTGGTTTGCGAGATAATCGCGAATAACTCCAATCGCTCCGAAAATTTTTAAAGTACCGCGAGCTTTCAGCGTCCTTCCGCACCATCCTCCGAACACAGAGTCGTCCGATCGTCGAAAACGACCACTGATCCTTGCGTGTCGCGACATTGCGATCAATTCATATTAAGGTTCCGACCCCGGTCGTCGCGCTGGTTTGCGAGATAATCGCGAATAACCCCAATCGCTCCGAAAATTTTTAAAGTACCGCGAGCTCTCAGCGTCCTTCCGCACCATCCTCCGAACACAGAGTCGTCCGATCGTCGAAAACGACCACTGATCCTTTCGTGTCGCGACATTGCGATCAATTCATATTAAGGTTCCGACCCCGGTCGTCGCGCTGGTTTGCGAGATAATCGCGAATAACTCCAATCGCTCCGAAAATTTTTAAAGTACCGCGAGCTCTCAGCGTCCTTCCGCACCATCCCCCGAACACAGAGTCGTCCGATCGTCGAAAACGACCACTGATCCTTGCGTGTCGCGACATTGCGATCAATTCATATTAAGGTTCCGACCCCGGTCGTCGCGCTGGTTTGCGAGATAATCGCGAATAACTCCAATCGCTCCGAAAATTTTTAAAGTACCGCGAGCTTTCAGAGTCGTTCCGCACCATCCTCCGAACACAGAGTCGTCCGATCGTCGAAAACGACCACTGATCCTTGCGTGTCGCGACATTGCGATCAATTCATATTAAGGTTCCGACCCCGGTCGTCGCGCTGGTTTGCGAGATAATCGCGAATAACTCCAATCGCTCCGAAAATTTTTAAAGTACCGCGAGCTTTCAGAGTCGTTCCGCACCATCCTCCGAACACAGAGTCGTCCGATCGTCGAAAACGACCACTGATCCTTGCGTGTCGCGACATTGCGATCAATTCATATTAAGGTTCCGACCCCGGTCGTCGCGCTGGTTTGCGAGATAATCGCGAATAACTCCAATCGCTCCGAAAATTTTTAAAGTACCGCGAGCTCTCAGCGTCCTTCCGCACCATCCTCCGAACACAGAGTCGTCCGATCGTCGAAAACGACCACTGATCCTTGCGTGTCGCGACATTGCGATCAATTCATATTAAGGTTCCGACCCCGGTCGTCGCGCTGGTTTGCGAGATAATCGCGAATAACTCCAATCGCTCCGAAAATTTTTAAAGTACCGCGAGCTCTCAGCGTCCTTCCGCACCATCCTCCGAACACAGAGTCGTCCGATCGTCGAAAACGACCACTGATCCTTGCGTGTCGCGACATTGCGATCAATTCATATTAAGGTTCCGACCCCGGTCGTCGCGCTGGTTTGCGAGATAATCGCGAATAACTCCAATCGCTCCGAAAATTTTTAAAGTACCGCGAGCTTTCAGCGTCCTTCCGCACCATCCTCCGAACACAGAGTCGTCCGATCGTCGAAAACGACCACTGATCCTTGCGTGTCGCGACATTGCGATCAATTCATATTAAGGTTCCGACCCCGGTCGTCGCGCTGGTTTGCGAGATAATCGCGAATAACCCCAATCGCTCCGAAAATTTTTAAAGTACCGCGAGCTCTCAGCGTCCTTCCGCACCATCCTCCGAACACAGAGTCGTCCGATCGTCGAAAACGACCACTGATCCTTTCGTGTCGCGACATTGCGATCAATTCATATTAAGGTTCCGACCCCGGTCGTCGCGCTGGTTTGCGAGATAATCGCGAATAACTCCAATCGCTCCGAAAATTTTTAAAGTACCGCGAGCTCTCAGCGTCCTTCCGCACCATCCCCCGAACACAGAGTCGTCCGATCGTCGAAAACGACCACTGATCCTTGCGTGTCGCGACATTGCGATCAATTCATATTAAGGTTCCGACCCCGGTCGTCGCGCTGGTTTGCGAGATAATCGCGAATAACTCCAATCGCTCCGAAAATTTTTAAAGTACCGCGAGCTTTCAGAGTCGTTCCGCACCATCCTCCGAACACAGAGTCGTCCGATCGTCGAAAACGACCACTGATCCTTGCGTGTCGCGACATTGCGATCAATTCATATTAAGGTTCCGACCCCGGTCGTCGCGCTGGTTTGCGAGATAATCGCGAATAACTCCAATCGCTCCGAAAATTTTTAAAGTACCGCGAGCTTTCAGAGTCGTTCCGCACCATCCTCCGAACACAGAGTCGTCCGA
>CAWVQI010000376.1:145000-147500 GCA_963932335.1 Andrena marginata
GTCGATGAAGAACGCAGCTAATTGCGCGTCAACGTGTGAACTGCAGGACACATGAACATCGACATTTCGAACGCACATTGCGGTCCACGGATACAATTCCTGGACCACGCCTGGCTGAGGGTCGTTATCACATACAAAAGACTGCTTGCGTCGGTTCTGCGTACATAATCATCATCGCATCCTCGCCGTCTCGCGTTTCCGAAGATGTAACGCGTTTCGGAGTCGGGACGGATGATAATATACACGCCAGATACGCGACGTACGAGCGAAAGTTGGGATGTTCGTCGGCGTTTGCCAACGGCTCGCGCGTGAGAATCGTGAAGCGTGTGTGTTGTACTCTCCTCCTGTGCGAGAACCAGAAAAAGAGAGAGGCGAAATGTGTGATGAATGATCGCTTAGGGACTCGCGTGCGTGCCCGCTTTCACGGCGTTGTGCGTCGTTGCTTTATAACGACCGCCCGTGTGCTGCACCGCTCCCTGGATCACCACACACACACACAGCGGCCTCTCCGCTCGCACTGGTGTTTTAGAGTTTGCCACCTTCACATCCCGCGCCCCGAGATCATTTACCGTGCTCCCGACGTCGCCTGAAATGAAAAATTTGTCCTGAGAAAGAGAGACCGCGAAGAGCGGGAGCGAGAGAGAGAGAGAGAGAGATAGGGCGGATGTGCGCGGCATATGCGCGCCGATTTGTATCGTGTTGGCGTTCACGCAGCCCCAGGGATTTTAAAAAGAGGGTCGTCCGTTTTGACAAGTGAGAGGAAGAAAAGTCAATCGATACATCGAGGGCACAAAACACACTCGTTCTTCGGGATGCCGTGAAGATCCAAAGGGTGGTGTGTGGTGTACATGGAATGAGATGTAGGAGGCGGCGCTCTGTGCGGAACCACTCGTTAACATGATCGGGTCGATGTATTTCCCCGTAGTTGCGAGTGTCCTCGCCTAGCCGCCCTATATATTCCATTCCCACCCTACCCTATGGCCACGTTCCGTCGACACACAAGAGAGTGTTTGCGCCAAACGTCCGATGAGAAGAGTGATATTGCTCCACGCGTCGTTTAAAACGTTTCTGTACCCTGGAATCCTCATTGGCGCGGCTGCGTGAATTTGAACTTTGACGAATCGAAAAGGCGCCGATGCCGCGAAAGGTGTATAAGAAGACCTCTCCTTCGTAGAATTGAAGAAGACGCGTCTCCCCGATCGCCCCATGTCTTTGTCGCGTTGTTGGTCGATCGTATACGAGACCCGCGGGTCTCACCGGTCGTCCAGTCCACGGAAAAGAGCTTATTTTTCCACGGTTCCCACTGCTGCGAAGATAAGTGTGTTGTCACTGCTCGAGGCGTGATGAAGGGATAGCGGAATCTCAAAGCTAATAATAGCGGACGGACGTTAAAGTAAAAACCGGTGGTGATCGTTCCGCGAGAGTCTCCTCCCGCATCGACGATGCGCGACACGAAAAGACACTTTGGCGTGGCGCAAATATAGAGGTAGGGGTGACTGCTGTAATTCTCTCGATTAGAGAAGAAGAGAGGAGTTCAATAAAATATACTTTTTCTCTGGAATCGCGTGCGATGGCACCTCTGGATATACGAGAATCCTCGATCACATAGATTCGTCGACGCGGGTCTTGCTATGAGCCGGGATGTGTACGGGGGAAAAGAGATAATGATGTGCGTGGCGCGTTGCCGTATATACACGCGCGGTGCGCATGGGAAACTGCGAGCGAGCAAGGGAGAGAAAGAGGAAAGGATCTGAGAGAAGAGTTTTGTGTATATTCTTCTTCTCCTTCCATTCTTCAGCCCAGCTTCTCGTGCGGCCCAGCCGCCCGGCGTCGCGGTGTCAACGCGCAATATACGCGCACTCTCCTCTACCCTCCGTACCCCCGCCGGTGTAGACCCGTTCGAGGGGGATATAAAATATATCCAAAAGAGGGAGCACGATTTATAATACCGGAGGCACGCGCGCCCGGTTCTCCAAAATATACCTTCTCTCTCTACTTCGCTCGCGGTCTCTGCTCTTTTTCTCTGGTGGCAGATAATTATTTATATATGTATATATATATATATATATATATAAATAATAATAATAATGATTGACGACCTCAGAGTAGGCGAGATTACCCGCTGAATTTAAGCATATTACTAAGCGGAGGAAAAGAAACTAACAAGGATTTCCTTAGTAGCGGCGAGCGAACAGGAATTAGCCCAGCACTGAATCCCGCGGTTCCGCCGCAGGGAATTGTAGTGTTCAGGAGGATCCGTTTATCCCGTGACGTCGCACCGCGTCCAAGTCCATCTTGAATGGGGCCACTTACCCGGAGAGGGTGCCAGGCCCGTAGCGACCGGTACGCGTTTCGGGAGGATCTCTCCATAGAGTCGGGTTGCTTGAGAGTGCAACCCTAAGTGGGTGGTAAACTCCATCTAAGGCTAAATACAACCACGAGACCGATAGCGAACAAGTACCGTGAGGGAAAGTTGAAAAGAACTTTGAAGAGAGAGTTC
>CAWVQI010000376.1:152500-155000 GCA_963932335.1 Andrena marginata
TTTGAATAAATCGATGGCGAAGCAATACGCCGCTGGAGTGCAACCTGACAGCGCAGAGGTACACACGCTTCAGGAATATCATACGAGATAATCGCGAATAACCCCAATCGCTCCGAAAATTTTTAAAGTACCGCGAGCTCTCAGCGTCCTTCCGCACCATCCTCCGAACACAGAGTCGTCCGATCGTCGAAAACGACCACTGATCCTTTCGTGTCGCGACATTGCGATCAATTCATATTAAGGTTCCGACCCCGGTCGTCGCGCTGGTTTGCGAGATAATCGCGAATAACTCCAATCGCTCCGAAAATTTTTAAAGTACCGCGAGCTCTCAGCGTCCTTCCGCACCATCCTCCGAACACAGAGTCGTCCGATCGTCGAAAACGACCACTGATCCTTGCGTGTCGCGACATTGCGATCAATTCATATTAAGGTTCCGACCCCGGTCGTCGCGCTGGTTTGCGAGATAATCGCGAATAACTCCAATCGCTCCGAAAATTTTTAAAGTACCGCGAGCTCTCAGCGTCCTTCCGCACCATCCTCCGAACACAGAGTCGTCCGATCGTCGAAAACGACCACTGATCCTTGCGTGTCGCGACATTGCGATCAATTCATATTAAGGTTCCGACCCCGGTCGTCGCGCTGGTTTGCGAGATAATCGCGAATAACTCCAATCGCTCCGAAAATTTTTAAAGTACCGCGAGCTTTCAGCGTCCTTCCGCACCATCCTCCGAACACAGAGTCGTCCGATCGTCGAAAACGACCACTGATCCTTGCGTGTCGCGACATTGCGATCAATTCATATTAAGGTTCCGACCCCGGTCGTCGCGCTGGTTTGCGAGATAATCGCGAATAACCCCAATCGCTCCGAAAATTTTTAAAGTACCGCGAGCTCTCAGCGTCCTTCCGCACCATCCTCCGAACACAGAGTCGTCCGATCGTCGAAAACGACCACTGATCCTTTCGTGTCGCGACATTGCGATCAATTCATATTAAGGTTCCGACCCCGGTCGTCGCGCTGGTTTGCGAGATAATCGCGAATAACTCCAATCGCTCCGAAAATTTTTAAAGTACCGCGAGCTCTCAGCGTCCTTCCGCACCATCCCCCGAACACAGAGTCGTCCGATCGTCGAAAACGACCACTGATCCTTGCGTGTCGCGACATTGCGATCAATTCATATTAAGGTTCCGACCCCGGTCGTCGCGCTGGTTTGCGAGATAATCGCGAATAACTCCAATCGCTCCGAAAATTTTTAAAGTACCGCGAGCTTTCAGAGTCGTTCCGCACCATCCTCCGAACACAGAGTCGTCCGATCGTCGAAAACGACCACTGATCCTTGCGTGTCGCGACATTGCGATCAATTCATATTAAGGTTCCGACCCCGGTCGTCGCGCTGGTTTGCGAGATAATCGCGAATAACTCCAATCGCTCCGAAAATTTTTAAAGTACCGCGAGCTTTCAGAGGTCGTTCCGCACCATCCTCCGAACACAGAGTCGTCCGATCGTCGAAAACGACCACTGATCCTTGCGTGTCGCGACATTGCGATCAATTCATATTAAGGTTTTCGACCCCGGTCGTCGCGCTGGTTTTCGAGATAATCGCGAATAACTCCAATCGCTCCGAAAATTTTCAAAGTCCCTAGATATTATTTTTGAATGTCGTTTGGGATCGAGTATGTATCGTGGTAATGTTCGCGGCAAATGTTTATAATAATTCGTAAGTCGTTTTACTCTTGTATCCGACGCTCTCCGCGGCTAAGTCCCAACGTGCCGGTCGAACGGTCTGTTGTAGCGGCGGTTTGCGCCCATAAGCGGCCGTGCGTAAGGTACGGCGGCGCCGGCGTTCCGGCCGGCCGTTCGGTATCTATAAGGGAGAGCGACGGTCCGAGCGTCTCGGTCGGAGCAGCGTTGGGTGCGTGGCTATTCTATGACCTCGGTTGAGAAGCAGTCACCGCTCCTCGAGAATTTGTCTCGACTGTTCTTACCGTGTTGCGTTTTTGGATTTCTCCACACAGCATTACCACGGGTCGGTGTCTATAAGTCCGAATGGCCCTTATGTGGTGAGCGTCCATAAGTGACGTTGGTGACACATATGCAATTCTGTGTATGCTTGTACGACCTCGTGCATTCAACTCTTCATCCACGCAGATGGACGAATTTAAACTTAACAAAACGCTAAGGAAGGCTAGCGTCGGGTACATATAAAGTATCGAACTGAAAGTTCGAACTTTGAAAGAGGGAGAAAGTAGATACAAACCCATAGAGGTGTCAGATATCGATATGCCTAGCGCGCACATTACGTACCAACTCGTTATGACCAGCATGGCACGATTCGCGCTTTCCCGTTTGCTCAGCATGCACTTGTCCGCGCTATTACGTACATGACCAGCGTGAATGTTACGCGCTTTGTCGATTTGTCCAGCGTGTAGTGGTCCGTGCTTCTACGGTGGATGCTAGCGCGCGTGTACTCCGTGCTTCCCGATGGATGCAGCGGTACGCGTG
>CAWVQI010000376.1:157500-160000 GCA_963932335.1 Andrena marginata
TATATATATATATATATATATATATATATATATATATATATGCGATGCATTTTATATATAAACAGATACCAAAGACTTAAATGCGAATGCATTTACGAGAACGGATACCAAAAACTAAATGCGAAAGCATTTACGAACACAGATACCAAAAACTAAATGCGAAAGCATTTACGAACAGATACCAAAAACTAAATGCGACAGCATTTACGAACAGATACCAAAAGCTAAATGCGAAAAGCATTTTAGCAACGCCGTTGGCACGGCTTACGTGTCGGAGGTCGCTGCAGACGGAGAACCTGGTTTCTCACCGCGACGCTCCCGTCCGCTGCCATCGGTGAAGCGCAAAGAGCCAAACCGCCGCCAGACCGCCAGTCACCAGGGGGGGAGGGGGGAGGGAGAGAGAGAAGAGGCCGCCAACCGTCTTTGTGACCGGGACGATAAATAATACGAACGCAATCACGAGTGCGCTAGCGCGAGGTTCTTTCGAGAGGCCGTCGTTAACGGGATCGGGAATAACTAGACCCGTCGTTGCGATCGTCCTCTGCGGTAACCCGCCGCCTCGTCGATTCGCGTTCACCTCGTATCGGAGGCGCGTTGCCGGTTATTATACCGCGATACCGGCCCCCGCCCCGGTGTCTGTGCGTGGTGTCTGCGCGAGCGTGTGTTTAGAAGCTCGTACCGAGAAAAAGGAGTCAGTCGCGACCCAAGACAGGGACGAAAGAAAACGCATAACAAGCGCTCCGAGTGGGTTAAGTTAAACGCGCGAGAATAATAGAATGAGAGCAGGAACGAGCCGCCCTCGAAGCCTCGGCTTCTCGCGACGTTCCTCTCCTCCGACTCTCGACGACGTTTCTTCCACTCGCATCCCGCTTCTCCTAGGTCTTTGGTCGCGCACTCCGAAATTGTCCTGGGACTTGACACTCTCCTCGGAGGGGATCCGGGTAACCTAGGGGGCGGCGGCTCGCGCCACCGCCATCCATCGCGTCGATGTGCATCCCGAGTATAATCGCTCGCTTAATCGCGCGCCCTGATAGCCGAAAAAAAGGGACCGGCTGTGAAGCTTCGATAGCGATAGTCCGAAGATTGGACCGATCGAAGCCGGCCGTGCGTCCGCTTTCGAGGGGCGGCCCGACGATAAGAGAGCGTGCGTGCGTGCGTGAGAGGATGCTGCCGCGTGCGGTGTGGCCCCCCGCCCCGAGTACACGGTTTATATTATTACGGTTCTCGTACCCGGCCGTGTATCTCGAAGGTTTTTAAATGATATGTACGCTCGGCCCGCCGGACGTGTTCGCGGTATTTCCGCGGTACGCTTCGGCGGTGTTTTCACGTCCTGGAGACAAATCGGACACCGTGTCGTCAACGCTGGCGACGCCCGGACCTCCTTCGCGCGCTGGTTGGAGGCGCACGGGCCTCGGCTTCATCCGAACCGAGAACACAAAGATAATAACGAATATATTTAATAACACGATTACCCTGAACGGTGGATCACTTGGCTCGTGGGTCGATGAAGAACGCAGCTAATTGCGCGTCAACGTGTGAACTGCAGGACACATGAACATCGACATTTCGAACGCACATTGCGGTCCACGGATACAATTCCTGGACCACGCCTGGCTGAGGGTCGTTATCACATACAAAAGACTGCTTGCGTCGGTTCTGCGTACATAATCATCATCGCATCCTCGCCGTCTCGCGTTTCCGAAGATGTAACGCGTTTCGGAGTCGGGACGGATGATAATATACACGCCAGATACGCGACGTACGAGCGAAAGTTGGGATGTTCGTCGGCGTTTGCCAACGGCTCGCGCGTGAGAATCGTGAAGCGTGTGTGTTGTACTCTCCTCCTGTGCGAGAACCAGAAAAAGAGAGAGGCGAAATGTGTGATGAATGATCGCTTAGGGACTCGCGTGCGTGCCCGCTTTCACGGCGTTGTGCGTCGTTGCTTTATAACGACCGCCCGTGTGCTGCACCGCTCCCTGGATCACCACACACACACACAGCGGCCTCTCCGCTCGCACTGGTGTTTTAGAGTTTGCCACCTTCACATCCCGCGCCCCGAGATCATTTACCGTGCTCCCGACGTCGCCTGAAATGAAAAATTTGTCCTGAGAAAGAGAGACCGCGAAGAGCGGGAGCGAGAGAGAGAGAGAGAGAGATAGGGCGGAGTGCGCGGCATATGCGCGCCGATTTGTATCGTGTTGGCGTTCACGCAGCCCCAGGGATTTTAAAAAGAGGGTCGTCCGTTTTGACAAGTGAGAGGAAGAAAAGTCAATCGATACATCGAGGGCACAAAACACACTCGTTCTTCGGGATGCCGTGAAGATCCAAAGGGTGGTGTGTGGTGTACATGGAATGAGATGTAGGAGGCGGCGCTCTGTGCGGAACCACTCGTTAACATGATCGGGTCGATGTATTTCCCCGTAGTTGCGAGTGTCCTCGCCTAGCCGCCCTATATATTCCATTCCCACCCTACCCTATGGCCACGTTCCGTCGACACACA
>CAWVQI010000377.1:0-2500 GCA_963932335.1 Andrena marginata
CGACCACTGATCCTTGCGTGTCGCGACATTGCGATCAATTCATATTAAGGTTCCGACCCCGGTCGTCGCGCTGGTTTGCGAGATAATCGCGAATAACCCCAATCGCTCCGAAAATTTTTAAAGACCGCGAGCTCTCAGCGTCCTTCCGCACCATCCTCCGAACACAGAGTCGTCCGATCGTCGAAAACGACCACTGATCCTTTCGTGTCGCGACATTGCGATCAATTCATATTAAGGTCCGACCCCGGTCGTCGCGCTGGTTTGCGAGATAATCGCGAATAACTCCAATCGCTCCGAAAATTTTTAAAGTACCGCGAGCTCTCAGCGTCCTTCCGCACCATCCCCCGAACACAGAGTCGTCCGATCGTCGAAAACGACCACTGATCCTTGCGTGTCGCGACATTGCGATCAATTCATATTAAGGTTCCGACCCCGGTCGTCGCGCTGGTTTGCGAGATAATCGCGAATAACTCCAATCGCTCCGAAAATTTTTAAAGTACCGCGAGCTTTCAGAGTCGTTCCGCACCATCCTCCGAACACAGAGTCGTCCGATCGTCGAAAACGACCACTGATCCTTGCGTGTCGCGACATTGCGATCAATTCATATTAAGGTTCCGACCCCGGTCGTCGCGCTGGTTTGCGAGATAATCGCGAATAACTCCAATCGCTCCGAAAATTTTTAAAGTACCGCGAGCTTTCAGAGTCGTTCCGCACCATCCTCCGAACACAGAGTCGTCCGATCGTCGAAAACGACCACTGATCCTTGCGTGTCGCGACATTGCGATCAATTCATATTAAGGTTTCGACCCCGGTCGTCGCGCTGGTTTTCGAGATAATCGCGAATAACTCCAATCGCTCCGAAAATTTTCAAAGTCCCTAGATATTATTTTTGAATGTCGTTTGGGATCGAGTATGTATCGTGGTAATGTTCGCGGCAAATGTTTATAATAATTCGTTAAGTCGTTTTACTCTTGTATCCGACGCTCTCCGCGGCTAAGTCCCAACGTGCCGGTCGAACGGTCTGTTGTAGCGGCGGTTTGCGCCCATAAGCGGCCGTGCGTAAGGTACGGCGGCGCCGGCGTTCCGGCCGGCCGTTCGGTATCTATAAGGGAGAGCGACGGTCCGAGCGTCTCGGTCGGAGCAGCGTTGGGTGCGTGGCTATTCTATGACCTCGGTTGAGAAGCAGTCACCGCTCCTCGAGAATTTGTCTCGACTGTTCTTACCGTGTTGCGTTTTTGGATTTCTCCACACAGCATTACCACGGGTCGGTGTCTATAAGTCCGAATGGCCCTTATGTGGTGAGCGTCCATAAGTGACGTTGGTGACACATATGCAATTCTGTGTATGCTTGTACGACCTCGTGCATTCAACTCTTCATCCACGCAGATGGACGAATTTAAACTTAACAAAACGCTAAGGAAGGCTAGCGTCGGGTACATATAAAGTATCGAACTGAAAGTTCGAACTTTGAAAGAGGGAGAAAGTAGATACAAACCCATAGAGGTGTCAGATATCGATATGCCTAGCGCGCACATTACGTACCAACTCGTTATGACCAGCATGGCACGATTCGCGCTTTCCCGTTTGCTCAGCATGCACTTGTCCGCGCTATTACGTACATGACCAGCGTGAATGTTACGCGCTTTGTCGATTTGTCCAGCGTGTAGTGGTCCGTGCTTCTACGGTGGATGCTAGCGCGCGTGTACTCCGTGCTTCCCGATGGATGCAGCGGTACGCGTGATACGCGCTTTATCGAGCATCCGATGCCATCCTTATTTATAAGGGAAATATAATGAATTTTGTATGAATCTGAGATCTTTCTGTGAAAGTGTATAAAATGCACATATCCGTTTAATATTATTAGTTAGTGGAAAAATTGAAACGATATGATGTCTCGAAGTATAATGAAGTTAGAGTGGAGAGAAAGGCACATATATCATATCCGATGGAGTGTTAGTCTGTGGAAAATCCTAGGATATATATATATATATATGGTGTCTGGAGAAGTATGAAGATGGTGTGTGGAAGTGATGAGAGAGAGAGGAGAGGAGGCACATATCCGAGATAGAATTAAGTGGAACAATTCGAGGATATGATGTCTAAAACTGCACGCTAATGTGCAAGTTGTTTTATAAAATCAAACGTTGGGGCATCGTCGATCCGTCTCTAAAAGAGCGGACGACGCGATGAGAACAGAAAAATAACACGAAAGTGTGTTGTGAATTCGAATAAGAGGGAAAGCTTCGCGAAGCTCCCTGGTTGATCCTGCCAGTAGTCATATGCTTGTCTCAAAGATTAAGCCATGCATGTCTCAGTACATACCGTATTAAGGTGAAACCGCGAATGGCTCATTAAATCAGTTATGGTTCCTTAGATCGTACCCACATTTACTTGGATAACTGTGGTAATTCTAGAGCTAATACATGCAAAACAGAGTTCCGACCAGAGATGGAAGGAACGCTTTTATTAGATCAAAACCAATCGGTGGCGGATGGTTCGC
>CAWVQI010000377.1:5000-7500 GCA_963932335.1 Andrena marginata
GCGCGAGAATAATAGAATGAGAGCAGGAACGAGCCGCCCTCGAAGCCTCGGCTTCTCGCGACGTTCCTCTCCTCCGACTCTCGACGACGTTTCTTCCACTCGCATCCCGCTTCTCCTAGGTCTTTGGTCGCGCACTCCGAAATTGTCCTGGGACTTGACACTCTCCTCGGAGGGGATCCGGGTAACCTAGGGGGCGGCGGCTCGCGCCACCGCCATCCATCGCGTCGATGTGCATCCCGAGTATAATCGCTCGCTTAATCGCGCGCCCTGATAGCCGAAAAAAAGGGACCGGCTGTGAAGCTTCGATAGCGATAGTCCGAAGATTGGACCGATCGAAGCCGGCCGTGCGTCCGCTTTCGAGGGGCGGCCCGACGATAAGAGAGCGTGCGTGCGTGCGTGAGAGGATGCTGCCGCGTGCGGTGTGGCCCCCCGCCCCGAGTACACGGTTTATATTATTACGGTTCTCGTACCCGGCCGTGTATCTCGAAGGTTTTTAAATGATATGTACGCTCGGCCCGCCGGACGTGTTCGCGGTATTTCCGCGGTACGCTTCGGCGGTGTTTTCACGTCCTGGAGACAAATCGGACACCGTGTCGTCAACGCTGGCGACGCCCGGACCTCCTTCGCGCGCTGGTTGGAGGCGCACGGGCCTCGGCTTCATCCGAACCGAGAACACAAAGATAATAACGAATATATTTAATAACACGATTACCCTGAACGGTGGATCACTTGGCTCGTGGGTCGATGAAGAACGCAGCTAATTGCGCGTCAACGTGTGAACTGCAGGACACATGAACATCGACATTTCGAACGCACATTGCGGTCCACGGATACAATTCCTGGACCACGCCTGGCTGAGGGTCGTTATCACATACAAAAGACTGCTTGCGTCGGTTCTGCGTACATAATCATCATCGCATCCTCGCCGTCTCGCGTTTCCGAAGATGTAACGCGTTTCGGAGTCGGGACGGATGATAATATACACGCCAGATACGCGACGTACGAGCGAAAGTTGGGATGTTCGTCGGCGTTTGCCAACGGCTCGCGCGTGAGAATCGTGAAGCGTGTGTGTTGTACTCTCCTCCTGTGCGAGAACCAGAAAAAGAGAGAGGCGAAATGTGTGATGAATGATCGCTTAGGGACTCGCGTGCGTGCCCGCTTTCACGGCGTTGTGCGTCGTTGCTTTATAACGACCGCCCGTGTGCTGCACCGCTCCCTGGATCACCACACACACACACAGCGGCCTCTCCGCTCGCACTGGTGTTTTAGAGTTTGCCACCTTCACATCCCGCGCCCCGAGATCATTTACCGTGCTCCCGACGTCGCCTGAAATGAAAAATTTGTCCTGAGAAAGAGAGACCGCGAAGAGCGGGAGCGAGAGAGAGAGAGAGAGAGATAGGGCGGAGTGCGCGGCATATGCGCGCCGATTTGTATCGTGTTGGCGTTCACGCAGCCCCAGGGATTTTAAAAAGAGGGTCGTCCGTTTTGACAAGTGAGAGGAAGAAAAGTCAATCGATACATCGAGGGCACAAAACACACTCGTTCTTCGGGATGCCGTGAAGATCCAAAGGGTGGTGTGTGGTGTACATGGAATGAGATGTAGGAGGCGGCGCTCTGTGCGGAACCACTCGTTAACATGATCGGGTCGATGTATTTCCCCGTAGTTGCGAGTGTCCTCGCCTAGCCGCCCTATATATTCCATTCCCACCCTACCCTATGGCCACGTTCCGTCGACACACAAGAGAGTGTTTGCGCCAAACGTCCGATGAGAAGAGTGATATTGCTCCACGCGTCGTTTAAAACGTTTCTGTACCCTGGAATCCTCATTGGCGCGGCTGCGTGAATTTGAACTTTGACGAATCGAAAAGGCGCCGATGCCGCGAAAGGTGTATAAGAAGACCTCTCCTTCGTAGAATTGAAGAAGACGCGTCTCCCCGATCGCCCCATGTCTTTGTCGCGTTGTTGGTCGATCGTATACGAGACCCGCGGGTCTCACCGGTCGTCCAGTCCACGGAAAAGAGCTTATTTTTCCACGGTTCCCACTGCTGCGAAGATAAGTGTGTTGTCACTGCTCGAGGCGTGATGAAGGGATAGCGGAATCTCAAAGCTAATAATAGCGGACGGACGTTAAAGTAAAAACCGGTGGTGATCGTTCCGCGAGAGTCTCCTCCCGCATCGACGATGCGCGACACGAAAAGACACTTTGGCGTGGCGCAAATATAGAGGTAGGGGTGACTGCTGTAATTCTCTCGATTAGAGAAGAAGAGAGGAGTTCAATAAAATATACTTTTTCTCTGGAATCGCGTGCGATGGCACCTCTGGATATACGAGAATCCTCGATCACATAGATTCGTCGACGCGGGTCTTGCTATGAGCCGGGATGTGTACGGGGGAAAAGAGATAATGATGTGCGTGGCGCGTTGCCGTATATACACGCGCGGTGCGCATGGGAAACTGCGAGCGAGCAAGGGAGAGAAAGAGGAAAGGATCTGAGAGAAGA
>CAWVQI010000377.1:12500-17500 GCA_963932335.1 Andrena marginata
CTATTTCGGCGGCGAGGCAACACGCCGCTGGAACATGGTGCATTTCGGCGGCGAGGCAACACGCCGCTGGCACATAGTCTATTTCGGCGGCGAGGCAACACGCCGCTGGAACATGGTGCATTTCGGCGGCGATGGCAACACGCCGCTGGCACATAGTCTATTTCGGCGGCGAGGCAACACGCCGCTGGAACATGGTGCATTTCGGCGGCGAGGCAACACGCCGCTGGCACATAGTCTATTTCGGCGGCGAAGCAACACGCCGCTGGCACATAGTCTATTTCGGCGGCGAGGCAACACGCCGCTGGAACATGGTGCATTTCGGCGGCGAGGCAACACGCCGCTGGCACATAGTCTATTTCGGCGGCGAGGCAACACGCCGCTGGCACATAGTCTATTTCGGCGGCGAGGCAACACGCCGCTGGAACATGGTGCATTTCGGCGGCGAGGCAACACGCCGCTGGCACATAGTCTATTTCGGCGGCGAGGCAACACGCCGCTGGCACATGGTGCATTTCGGCGGCGAAGCAATACGCCGCTGGCACATAGTCTATTTCGGCGGCGAGGCAACACGCCGCTGGAACATGGTGCATTTCGGCGGCGAGGCAACACGCCGCTGGCACATAGTCTATTTCGGCGGCGAGGCAACACGCCGCTGGCACATGGTGCATTTCGGCGGCGAAGCAATACGCCGCTGGCACATAGTCTATTTCGGCGGCGAGGCAACACGCCGCTGGAACATGGTGCATTTCGGCGGCGAGGCAATACGCCGCTGGAACATGGTGCATTTCGGCGGCGAGGCAACACGCCGCTGGAACATGGTGCATTTCGGCGGCGAAGCAATACGCCGCTGGAACATGGTGCATTTCGGCGGCGAAGCAATACGCCGCTGGCACATAGTCTATTTCGGCGGCGAAGCAACACGCCGCTGGAAATTGCAACATTTCGGCGGCGGGGCAATACGCCGCAGGAACTTCTTTGAATAAATCGATGGCGAAGCAATACGCCGCTGGAGTGCAACCTGACAAGCGCAGAGGTACACACGCTTCAGGAATATCATACGAGATAATCGCGAATAACCCCAATCGCTCCGAAAATTTTTAAAGTACCGCGAGCTCTCAGCGTCCTTCCGCACCATCCTCCGAACACAGAGTCGTCCGATCGTCGAAAACGACCACTGATCCTTTCGTGTCGCGACATTGCGATCAATTCATATTAAGGTTCCGACCCCGGTCGTCGCGCTGGTTTGCGAGATAATCGCGAATAACTCCAATCGCTCCGAAAATTTTTAAAGTACCGCGAGCTCTCAGCGTCCTTCCGCACCATCCTCCGAACACAGAGTCGTCCGATCGTCGAAAACGACCACTGATCCTTGCGTGTCGCGACATTGCGATCAATTCATATTAAGGTTCCGACCCCGGTCGTCGCGCTGGTTTGCGAGATAATCGCGAATAACTCCAATCGCTCCGAAAATTTTTAAAGTACCGCGAGCTCTCAGCGTCCTTCCGCACCATCCTCCGAACACAGAGTCGTCCGATCGTCGAAAACGACCACTGATCCTTGCGTGTCGCGACATTGCGATCAATTCATATTAAGGTTCCGACCCCGGTCGTCGCGCTGGTTTGCGAGATAATCGCGAATAACTCCAATCGCTCCGAAAATTTTTAAAGTACCGCGAGCTTTCAGCGTCCTTCCGCACCATCCTCCGAACACAGAGTCGTCCGATCGTCGAAAACGACCACTGATCCTTGCGTGTCGCGACATTGCGATCAATTCATATTAAGGTTCCGACCCCGGTCGTCGCGCTGGTTTGCGAGATAATCGCGAATAACCCCAATCGCTCCGAAAATTTTTAAAGTACCGCGAGCTCTCAGCGTCCTTCCGCACCATCCTCCGAACACAGAGTCGTCCGATCGTCGAAAACGACCACTGATCCTTTCGTGTCGCGACATTGCGATCAATTCATATTAAGGTTCCGACCCCGGTCGTCGCGCTGGTTTGCGAGATAATCGCGAATAACTCCAATCGCTCCGAAAATTTTTAAAGTACCGCGAGCTCTCAGCGTCCTTCCGCACCATCCCCCGAACACAGAGTCGTCCGATCGTCGAAAACGACCACTGATCCTTGCGTGTCGCGACATTGCGATCAATTCATATTAAGGTTCCGACCCCGGTCGTCGCGCTGGTTTGCGAGATAATCGCGAATAACTCCAATCGCTCCGAAAATTTTTAAAGTACCGCGAGCTTTCAGAGTCGTTCCGCACCATCCTCCGAACACAGAGTCGTCCGATCGTCGAAAACGACCACTGATCCTTGCGTGTCGCGACATTGCGATCAATTCATATTAAGGTTCCGACCCCGGTCGTCGCGCTGGTTTGCGAGATAATCGCGAATAACTCCAATCGCTCCGAAAATTTTTAAAGTACCGCGAGCTTTCAGAGTCGTTCCGCACCATCCTCCGAACACAGAGTCGTCCGATCGTCGAAAACGACCACTGATCCTTGCGTGTCGCGACATTGCGATCAATTCATATTAAGGTTCCGACCCCGGTCGTCGCGCTGGTTTGCGAGATAATCGCGAATAACTCCAATCGCTCCGAAAATTTTTAAAGTACCGCGAGCTCTCAGCGTCCTTCCGCACCATCCTCCGAACACAGAGTCGTCCGATCGTCGAAAACGACCACTGATCCTTGCGTGTCGCGACATTGCGATCAATTCATATTAAGGTTCCGACCCCGGTCGTCGCGCTGGTTTGCGAGATAATCGCGAATAACTCCAATCGCTCCGAAAATTTTTAAAGTACCGCGAGCTCTCAGCGTCCTTCCGCACCATCCTCCGAACACAGAGTCGTCCGATCGTCGAAAACGACCACTGATCCTTGCGTGTCGCGACATTGCGATCAATTCATATTAAGGTTCCGACCCCGGTCGTCGCGCTGGTTTGCGAGATAATCGCGAATAACTCCAATCGCTCCGAAAATTTTTAAAGTACCGCGAGCTTTCAGCGTCCTTCCGCACCATCCTCCGAACACAGAGTCGTCCGATCGTCGAAAACGACCACTGATCCTTGCGTGTCGCGACATTGCGATCAATTCATATTAAGGTTCCGACCCCGGTCGTCGCGCTGGTTTGCGAGATAATCGCGAATAACTCCAATCGCTCCGAAAATTTTTAAAGTATCGCGAGCTCTCAGAGTCGTTCCGCACCATCCTCCGAACACAGAGTCGTCCGATCGTCGAAAACGACCACTGATCCTTTCGTGTCGCGACATTGCGATCAATTCATATTAAGGTTCCGACCCCGGTCGTCGCGCTGGTTTGCGAGATAATCGCGAATAACTCCAATCGCTCCGAAAATTTTTAAAGTACCGCGAGCTCTCAGCGTCCTTCCGCACCATCCCCCGAACACAGAGTCGTCCGATCGTCGAAAACGACCACTGATCCTTTCGTGTCGCGACATTGCGATCAATTCATATTAAGGTTCCGACCCCGGTCGTCGCGCTGGTTTGCGAGATAATCGCGAATAACTCCAATCGCTCCGAAAATTTTTAAAGTACCGCGAGCTTTCAGAGTCGTTCCGCACCATCCTCCGAACACAGAGTCGTCCGATCGTCGAAAACGACCACTGATCCTTGCGTGTCGCGACATTGCGATCAATTCATATTAAGGTTCCGACCCCGGTCGTCGCGCTGGTTTGCGAGATAATCGCGAATAACTCCAATCGCTCCGAAAATTTTTAAAGTACCGCGAGCTTTCAGAGTCGTTCCGCACCATCCTCCGAACACAGAGTCGTCCGATCGTCGAAAACGACCACTGATCCTTGCGTGTCGCGACATTGCGATCAATTCATATTAAGGTTTCGACCCCGGTCGTCGCGCTGGTTTTCGAGATAATCGCGAATAACTCCAATCGCTCCGAAAATTTTCAAAGTCCCTAGATATTATTTTTGAATGTCGTTTGGGATCGAGTATGTATCGTGGTAATGTTCGCGGCAAATGTTTATAATAATTCGTTAAGTCGTTTTACTCTTGTATCCGACGCTCTCCGCGGCTAAGTCCCAACGTGCCGGTCGAACGGTCTGTTGTAGCGGCGGTTTGCGCCCATAAGCGGCCGTGCGTAAGGTACGGCGGCGCCGGCGTTCCGGCCGGCCGTTCGGTATCTATAAGGGAGAGCGACGGTCCGAGCGTCTCGGTCGGAGCAGCGTTGGGTGCGTGGCTATTCTATGACCTCGGTTGAGAAGCAGTCACCGCTCCTCGAGAATTTGTCTCGACTGTTCTTACCGTGTTGCGTTTTTGGATTTCTCCACACAGCATTACCACGGGTCGGTGTCTATAAGTCCGAATGGCCCTTATGTGGTGAGCGTCCATAAGTGACGTTGGTGACACATATGCAATTCTGTGTATGCTTGTACGACCTCGTGCATTCAACTCTTCATCCACGCAGATGGACGAATTTAAACTTAACAAAACGCTAAGGAAGGCTAGCGTCGGGTACATATAAAGTATCGAACTGAAAGTTCGAACTTTGAAAGAGGGAGAAAGTAGATACAAACCCATAGAGGTGTCAGATATCGATATGCCTAGCGCGCACATTACGTACCAACTCGTTATGACCAGCATGGCACGATTCGCGCTTTCCCGTTTGCTCAGCATGCACTTGTCCGCGCTATTACGTACATGACCAGCGTGAATGTTACGCGCTTTGTCGATTTGTCCAGCGTGTAGTGGTCCGTGCTTCTACGGTGGATGCTAGCGCGCGTGTACTCCGTGCTTCCCGATGGATGCAGCGGTACGCGTGATACGCGCTTTATCGAGCATCCGATGCCATCCTTATTTATAAGGGAAATATAATGAATTTTGTATGAATCTGAGATCTTTCTGTGAAAGTGTATAAAATGCACATATCCGTTTAATATTATTAGTTAGTGGAAAAATTGAAACGATATGATGTCTCGAAGTATAATGAAGTTAGAGTGGAGAGAAAGGCACATATATCATATCCGATGGA
>CAWVQI010000377.1:20000-25000 GCA_963932335.1 Andrena marginata
ACAGATACCAAAAGCTAAATGCGAAAAGCATTTTAGCAACGCCGTTGGCACGGCTTACGTGTCGGAGGTCGCTGCAGACGGAGAACCTGGTTTCTCACCGCGACGCTCCCGTCCGCTGCCATCGGTGAAGCGCAAAGAGCCAAACCGCCGCCAGACCGCCAGTCACCAGGGGGGGAGGGGGGAGGGAGAGAGAGAAGAGGCCGCCAACCGTCTTTGTGACCGGGACGATAAATAATACGAACGCAATCACGAGTGCGCTAGCGCGAGGTTCTTTCGAGAGGCCGTCGTTAACGGGATCGGGAATAACTAGACCCGTCGTTGCGATCGTCCTCTGCGGTAACCCGCCGCCTCGTCGATTCGCGTTCACCTCGTATCGGAGGCGCGTTGCCGGTTATTATACCGCGATACCGGCCCCCGCCCCGGTGTCTGTGCGTGGTGTCTGCGCGAGCGTGTGTTTAGAAGCTCGTACCGAGAAAAAGGAGTCAGTCGCGACCCAAGACAGGGACGAAAGAAAACGCATAACAAGCGCTCCGAGTGGGTTAAGTTAAACGCGCGAGAATAATAGAATGAGAGCAGGAACGAGCCGCCCTCGAAGCCTCGGCTTCTCGCGACGTTCCTCTCCTCCGACTCTCGACGACGTTTCTTCCACTCGCATCCCGCTTCTCCTAGGTCTTTGGTCGCGCACTCCGAAATTGTCCTGGGACTTGACACTCTCCTCGGAGGGGATCCGGGTAACCTAGGGGGCGGCGGCTCGCGCCACCGCCATCCATCGCGTCGATGTGCATCCCGAGTATAATCGCTCGCTTAATCGCGCGCCCTGATAGCCGAAAAAAAGGGACCGGCTGTGAAGCTTCGATAGCGATAGTCCGAAGATTGGACCGATCGAAGCCGGCCGTGCGTCCGCTTTCGAGGGGCGGCCCGACGATAAGAGAGCGTGCGTGCGTGCGTGAGAGGATGCTGCCGCGTGCGGTGTGGCCCCCCGCCCCGAGTACACGGTTTATATTATTACGGTTCTCGTACCCGGCCGTGTATCTCGAAGGTTTTTAAATGATATGTACGCTCGGCCCGCCGGACGTGTTCGCGGTATTTCCGCGGTACGCTTCGGCGGTGTTTTCACGTCCTGGAGACAAATCGGACACCGTGTCGTCAACGCTGGCGACGCCCGGACCTCCTTCGCGCGCTGGTTGGAGGCGCACGGGCCTCGGCTTCATCCGAACCGAGAACACAAAGATAATAACGAATATATTTAATAACACGATTACCCTGAACGGTGGATCACTTGGCTCGTGGGTCGATGAAGAACGCAGCTAATTGCGCGTCAACGTGTGAACTGCAGGACACATGAACATCGACATTTCGAACGCACATTGCGGTCCACGGATACAATTCCTGGACCACGCCTGGCTGAGGGTCGTTATCACATACAAAAGACTGCTTGCGTCGGTTCTGCGTACATAATCATCATCGCATCCTCGCCGTCTCGCGTTTCCGAAGATGTAACGCGTTTCGGAGTCGGGACGGATGATAATATACACGCCAGATACGCGACGTACGAGCGAAAGTTGGGATGTTCGTCGGCGTTTGCCAACGGCTCGCGCGTGAGAATCGTGAAGCGTGTGTGTTGTACTCTCCTCCTGTGCGAGAACCAGAAAAAGAGAGAGGCGAAATGTGTGATGAATGATCGCTTAGGGACTCGCGTGCGTGCCCGCTTTCACGGCGTTGTGCGTCGTTGCTTTATAACGACCGCCCGTGTGCTGCACCGCTCCCTGGATCACCACACACACACACAGCGGCCTCTCCGCTCGCACTGGTGTTTTAGAGTTTGCCACCTTCACATCCCGCGCCCCGAGATCATTTACCGTGCTCCCGACGTCGCCTGAAATGAAAAATTTGTCCTGAGAAAGAGAGACCGCGAAGAGCGGGAGCGAGAGAGAGAGAGAGAGAGATAGGGCGGAGTGCGCGGCATATGCGCGCCGATTTGTATCGTGTTGGCGTTCACGCAGCCCCAGGGATTTTAAAAAGAGGGTCGTCCGTTTTGACAAGTGAGAGGAAGAAAAGTCAATCGATACATCGAGGGCACAAAACACACTCGTTCTTCGGGATGCCGTGAAGATCCAAAGGGTGGTGTGTGGTGTACATGGAATGAGATGTAGGAGGCGGCGCTCTGTGCGGAACCACTCGTTAACATGATCGGGTCGATGTATTTCCCCGTAGTTGCGAGTGTCCTCGCCTAGCCGCCCTATATATTCCATTCCCACCCTACCCTATGGCCACGTTCCGTCGACACACAAGAGAGTGTTTGCGCCAAACGTCCGATGAGAAGAGTGATATTGCTCCACGCGTCGTTTAAAACGTTTCTGTACCCTGGAATCCTCATTGGCGCGGCTGCGTGAATTTGAACTTTGACGAATCGAAAAGGCGCCGATGCCGCGAAAGGTGTATAAGAAGACCTCTCCTTCGTAGAATTGAAGAAGACGCGTCTCCCCGATCGCCCCATGTCTTTGTCGCGTTGTTGGTCGATCGTATACGAGACCCGCGGGTCTCACCGGTCGTCCAGTCCACGGAAAAGAGCTTATTTTTCCACGGTTCCCACTGCTGCGAAGATAAGTGTGTTGTCACTGCTCGAGGCGTGATGAAGGGATAGCGGAATCTCAAAGCTAATAATAGCGGACGGACGTTAAAGTAAAAACCGGTGGTGATCGTTCCGCGAGAGTCTCCTCCCGCATCGACGATGCGCGACACGAAAAGACACTTTGGCGTGGCGCAAATATAGAGGTAGGGGTGACTGCTGTAATTCTCTCGATTAGAGAAGAAGAGAGGAGTTCAATAAAATATACTTTTTCTCTGGAATCGCGTGCGATGGCACCTCTGGATATACGAGAATCCTCGATCACATAGATTCGTCGACGCGGGTCTTGCTATGAGCCGGGATGTGTACGGGGGAAAAGAGATAATGATGTGCGTGGCGCGTTGCCGTATATACACGCGCGGTGCGCATGGGAAACTGCGAGCGAGCAAGGGAGAGAAAGAGGAAAGGATCTGAGAGAAGAGTTTTGTGTATATTCTTCTTCTCCTTCCATTCTTCAGCCCAGCTTCTCGTGCGGCCCAGCCGCCCGGCGTCGCGGTGTCAACGCGCAATATACGCGCACTCTCCTCTACCCTCCGTACCCCCGCCGGTGTAGACCCGTTCGAGGGGGATATAAAATATATCCAAAAGAGGGAGCACGATTTATAATACCGGAGGCACGCGCGCCCGGTTCTCCAAAATATACCTTCTCTCTCTACTTCGCTCGCGGTCTCTGCTCTTTTTCTCTGGTGGCAGATAATTATTTATATATGTATATATATATATATATATATATAAATAATAATAATAATGATTGACGACCTCAGAGTAGGCGAGATTACCCGCTGAATTTAAGCATATTACTAAGCGGAGGAAAAGAAACTAACAAGGATTTCCTTAGTAGCGGCGAGCGAACAGGAATTAGCCCAGCACTGAATCCCGCGGTTCCGCCGCAGGGAATTGTAGTGTTCAGGAGGATCCGTTTATCCCGTGACGTCGCACCGCGTCCAAGTCCATCTTGAATGGGGCCACTTACCCGGAGAGGGTGCCAGGCCCGTAGCGACCGGTACGCGTTTCGGGAGGATCTCTCCATAGAGTCGGGTTGCTTGAGAGTGCAACCCTAAGTGGGTGGTAAACTCCATCTAAGGCTAAATACAACCACGAGACCGATAGCGAACAAGTACCGTGAGGGAAAGTTGAAAAGAACTTTGAAGAGAGAGTTCAAGAGTACGTGAAACCGTTCAGGGGTAAACCTGAGAAACCCAAAAGATCGAATGGGGAGATTCATCGTCGACGAGGCTGGCTCCCGACGGTGCGCGATGCTCCGGGTGGGACCTTCGTGGTTCCATTAGCGAGGGTACACCACCGGCGGCGAATGTTCCGGCCACGTAGTCGTGCACTTCTCCCCTAGTAGAACGTCGCGACCCGTTGCGTGTCGGTCTACGGCCCGAGCGGTTGCCTGTTTCGTTGCTCCCAGAGCACGCGACAGACCCTCGGCCGCCCGGCCGGCTGCGCGACGGTACTCTGAGACGGTATCGGGCCGCAACCAAATCCATTTTCGAATGTGTGTGCGTCAGGCCCGCCGCAAGCCCGGTCAGTTCTTACCCGGAGGCACGGACCTGGTGCCGTCCCCGGGCCTGGCTAGCTGTTAGCAGGCGGTGTCCTTGGACTTGGGCCAAGCTTCGAATTACCGGTCGGCGACGCTACTGCTTTGGGTACTCTCAGGACCCGTCTTGAAACACGGACCAAGGAGTCTAACATGTGCGCGAGTCATTGGGAGAAAGAAACCTAAAGGCGGAATGAAAGTGGAGGTCGACCTTCGCGTCGACCGAGGGAGGATCGGCCGCGTTACGATGCGGCCTCGCACTCCCGGGGCGTCTCGTTCTCATTGCGAGAAGAGGCGCACCTAGAGCGTACACGTTGGGACCCGAAAGATGGTGAACTATGCCTGGTCAGGACGAAGTCAGGGGAAACCCTGATGGAGGTCCGTAGCGATTCTGACGTGCAAATCGATCGTCGGAACTGGGTATAGGGGCGAAAGACTAATCGAACCATCTAGTAGCTGGTTCCCTCCGAAGTTTCCCTCAGGATAGCTGGCACTCGCTCGTTCCTACGCGAACGTGTGCGAGTTTCATCTGGTAAAGCGAATGATTAGAGGCCTTGGGGCCGAAACGACCTCAACCTATTCTCAAACTTTAAATGGGTGAGATCTCTGGCTTGCTTGGATCATGAAGCCACGAGATTATATTGAATCAGAGTGCCAAGTGGGCCAATTTTGGTAAGCAGAACTGGCGCTGTGGGATGAACCAAACGCAGAGTTAAGGCGCCTAAGTCGACGCTTATGGGATACCATGAAAGGCGTTGGTTGCTTAAGACAGCAGGACGGTGGCCATGGAAGTCGGAATCCGCTAAGGAGTGTGTAACAACTCACCTG
>CAWVQI010000377.1:30000-32500 GCA_963932335.1 Andrena marginata
AACATGGTGCATTTCGGCGGCGAGGCAACACGCCGCTGGAACATGGTGCATTTCGGCGGCGAAGCAATACGCCGCTGGAACATGGTGCATTTCGGCGGCGAAGCAATACGCCGCTGGCACATAGTCTATTTCGGCGGCGAAGCAACACGCCGCTGGAAATTGCAACATTTCGGCGGCGGGGCAATACGCCGCAGGAACTTCTTTGAATAAATCGATGGCGAAGCAATACGCCGCTGGAGTGCAACCTGACAAGCGCAGAGGTACACACGCTTCAGGAATATCATACGAGATAATCGCGAATAACCCCAATCGCTCCGAAAATTTTTAAAGTACCGCGAGCTCTCAGCGTCCTTCCGCACCATCCCCCGAACACAGAGTCGTCCGATCGTCGAAAACGACCACTGATCCTTGCGTGTCGCGACATGCGATCAATTCATATTAAGGTTCCGACCCCGGTCGTCGCGCTGGTTTGCGAGATAATCGCGAATAACTCCAATCGCTCCGAAAATTTTAAAGTACCGCGAGCTTTCAGAGTCGTTCCGCACCATCCTCCGAACACAGAGTCGTCCGATCGTCGAAAACGACCACTGATCCTTGCGTGTCGCGACATTGCGATCAATTTCATATTAAGGTTCCGACCCCGGTCGTCGCGCTGGTTTGCGAGATAATCGCGAATAACTCCAATCGCTCCGAAAATTTTTAAAGTACCGCGAGCTTTCAGAGTCGTTCCGCACCATCCTCCGAACACAGAGTCGTCCGATCGTCGAAAACGACCAACTGATCCTTGCGTTGTCGCGACATTGCGATCAATTCATATTAAGGTTCGACCCCGGTCGTCGCGCTGGTTTTCGAGATAATCGCGAATAACTCCAATCGCTCCGAAAATTTTCAAAGTCCCTAGATATTATTTTTGAATGTCGTTTGGGATCGAGTATGTATCGTGGTAATGTTCGCGGCAAATGTTTATAATAATTCGTTAAGTCGTTTTACTCTTGTATCCGACGCTCTCCGCGGCTAAGTCCAACGTGCCGGTCGAACGGTCTGTTGTAGCGGCGGTTTGCGCCCATAAGCGGCCGTGCGTAAGGTACGGCGGCGCCGGCGTTCCGGCCGGCCGTTCGGTATCTATAAGGGAGAGCGACGGTCCGAGCGTCTCGGTCGGAGCAGCGTTGGGTGCGTGGCTATTCTATGACCTCGGTTGAGAAGCAGTCACCGCTCCTCGAGAATTTTGTCCTCGACTGTTCTTACCGTGTTGCGTTTTTTGGATTTCTCCACACAGCATTACCACGGGTCGGTGTCTATAAGTCCGAATGGCCCTTATGTGGTGAGCGTCCATAAGTGACGTTGGTGACACATATGCAATTCTGTGTATGCTTGTACGACCTCGTGCATTCAACTCTTCATCCACGCAGATGGACGAATTTAAACTTAACAAAACGCTAAGGAAGGCTAGCGTCGGGTACATATAAAGTATCGAACTGAAAGTTCGAACTTTGAAAGAGGGAGAAAGTAGATACAAACCCATTAGAGGTGTCAGATATCGATATGCCTAGCGCGCACATTACGTACCAACTCGTTATGACCAGCATGGCACGATTCGCGCTTTCCCCGTTTGCTCAGCATGCACTTGTCCGCGCTATTACGTACATGACCAGCGTGAATGTTACGCGCTTTGTCGATTTGTCCAGCGTGTAGTGGTCCGTGCTTCTACGGTGGATGCTAGCGCGCGTGTACTCCGTGCTTCCCGATGGATGCAGCGGTACGCGTGATACGCGCTTTATCGAGCATCCGATGCCATCCTTATTTATAAGGGAAATATAATGAATTTTGTATGAATCTGAGATCTTTCTGTGAAAGTGTATAAAATGCACATATCCGTTTAATATTATTAGTTAGTGGAAAAATTGAAACGATATGATGTCTCGAAGTATAATGAAGTTAGAGTGGAGAGAAAGGCACATATATCATATCCGATGGAGTGTTAGTCTGTGGAAAATCCTAGGATATATATATATATATATGGTGTCTGGAGAAGTATGAAGATGGTGTGTGGAAGTGATGAGAGAGAGAGGAGAGGAGGCACATATCCGAGATAGAATTAAGTGGAACAATTCGAGGATATGATGTCTAAAACTGCACGCTAATGTGCAAGTTGTTTTATAAAATCAAACGTTGGGGCATCGTCGATCCGTCTCTAAAAGAGCGGACGACGCGATGAGAACAGAAAAATAACACGAAAGTGTGTTGTGAATTCGAATAAGAGGGAAAGCTTCGCGAAGCTCCCTGGTTGATCCTGCCAGTAGTCATATGCTTGTCTCAAAGATTAAGCCATGCATGTCTCAGTACATACCGTATTAAGGTGAAACCGCGAATGGCTCATTAAATCAGTTATGGTTCCTTAGATCGTACCCACATTTACTTGGATAACTGTGGTAATTCTAGAGCTAATACATGCAAAACAGAGTTCCGACCAGAGATGGAAGGAACGCTTTTATTAGATCAA
>CAWVQI010000377.1:35000-37500 GCA_963932335.1 Andrena marginata
AAGCGCTCCGAGTGGGTTAAGTTAAACGCGCGAGAATAATAGAATGAGAGCAGGAACGAGCCGCCCTCGAAGCCTCGGCTTCTCGCGACGTTCCTCTCCTCCGACTCTCGACGACGTTTCTTCCACTCGCATCCCGCTTCTCCTAGGTCTTTGGTCGCGCACTCCGAAATTGTCCTGGGACTTGACACTCTCCTCGGAGGGGATCCGGGTAACCTAGGGGGCGGCGGCTCGCGCCACCGCCATCCATCGCGTCGATGTGCATCCCGAGTATAATCGCTCGCTTAATCGCGCGCCCTGATAGCCGAAAAAAAGGGACCGGCTGTGAAGCTTCGATAGCGATAGTCCGAAGATTGGACCGATCGAAGCCGGCCGTGCGTCCGCTTTCGAGGGGCGGCCCGACGATAAGAGAGCGTGCGTGCGTGCGTGAGAGGATGCTGCCGCGTGCGGTGTGGCCCCCCGCCCCGAGTACACGGTTTATATTATTACGGTTCTCGTACCCGGCCGTGTATCTCGAAGGTTTTTAAATGATATGTACGCTCGGCCCGCCGGACGTGTTCGCGGTATTTCCGCGGTACGCTTCGGCGGTGTTTTCACGTCCTGGAGACAAATCGGACACCGTGTCGTCAACGCTGGCGACGCCCGGACCTCCTTCGCGCGCTGGTTGGAGGCGCACGGGCCTCGGCTTCATCCGAACCGAGAACACAAAGATAATAACGAATATATTTAATAACACGATTACCCTGAACGGTGGATCACTTGGCTCGTGGGTCGATGAAGAACGCAGCTAATTGCGCGTCAACGTGTGAACTGCAGGACACATGAACATCGACATTTCGAACGCACATTGCGGTCCACGGATACAATTCCTGGACCACGCCTGGCTGAGGGTCGTTATCACATACAAAAGACTGCTTGCGTCGGTTCTGCGTACATAATCATCATCGCATCCTCGCCGTCTCGCGTTTCCGAAGATGTAACGCGTTTCGGAGTCGGGACGGATGATAATATACACGCCAGATACGCGACGTACGAGCGAAAGTTGGGATGTTCGTCGGCGTTTGCCAACGGCTCGCGCGTGAGAATCGTGAAGCGTGTGTGTTGTACTCTCCTCCTGTGCGAGAACCAGAAAAAGAGAGAGGCGAAATGTGTGATGAATGATCGCTTAGGGACTCGCGTGCGTGCCCGCTTTCACGGCGTTGTGCGTCGTTGCTTTATAACGACCGCCCGTGTGCTGCACCGCTCCCTGGATCACCACACACACACACAGCGGCCTCTCCGCTCGCACTGGTGTTTTAGAGTTTGCCACCTTCACATCCCGCGCCCCGAGATCATTTACCGTGCTCCCGACGTCGCCTGAAATGAAAAATTTGTCCTGAGAAAGAGAGACCGCGAAGAGCGGGAGCGAGAGAGAGAGAGAGAGAGATAGGGCGGAGTGCGCGGCATATGCGCGCCGATTTGTATCGTGTTGGCGTTCACGCAGCCCCAGGGATTTTAAAAAGAGGGTCGTCCGTTTTGACAAGTGAGAGGAAGAAAAGTCAATCGATACATCGAGGGCACAAAACACACTCGTTCTTCGGGATGCCGTGAAGATCCAAAGGGTGGTGTGTGGTGTACATGGAATGAGATGTAGGAGGCGGCGCTCTGTGCGGAACCACTCGTTAACATGATCGGGTCGATGTATTTCCCCGTAGTTGCGAGTGTCCTCGCCTAGCCGCCCTATATATTCCATTCCCACCCTACCCTATGGCCACGTTCCGTCGACACACAAGAGAGTGTTTGCGCCAAACGTCCGATGAGAAGAGTGATATTGCTCCACGCGTCGTTTAAAACGTTTCTGTACCCTGGAATCCTCATTGGCGCGGCTGCGTGAATTTGAACTTTGACGAATCGAAAAGGCGCCGATGCCGCGAAAGGTGTATAAGAAGACCTCTCCTTCGTAGAATTGAAGAAGACGCGTCTCCCCGATCGCCCCATGTCTTTGTCGCGTTGTTGGTCGATCGTATACGAGACCCGCGGGTCTCACCGGTCGTCCAGTCCACGGAAAAGAGCTTATTTTTCCACGGTTCCCACTGCTGCGAAGATAAGTGTGTTGTCACTGCTCGAGGCGTGATGAAGGGATAGCGGAATCTCAAAGCTAATAATAGCGGACGGACGTTAAAGTAAAAACCGGTGGTGATCGTTCCGCGAGAGTCTCCTCCCGCATCGACGATGCGCGACACGAAAAGACACTTTGGCGTGGCGCAAATATAGAGGTAGGGGTGACTGCTGTAATTCTCTCGATTAGAGAAGAAGAGAGGAGTTCAATAAAATATACTTTTTCTCTGGAATCGCGTGCGATGGCACCTCTGGATATACGAGAATCCTCGATCACATAGATTCGTCGACGCGGGTCTTGCTATGAGCCGGGATGTGTACGGGGGAAAAGAGATAATGATGTGCGTGGCGCGTTGCCGTATATACACGCGCGGTGCGCATGGGAAACTGCGAGCGAGCAAGGGAG
>CAWVQI010000378.1:0-107596 GCA_963932335.1 Andrena marginata
AGAAAATCCAAAAAAATCGAAGATAGTTTCAATTAAATTCGCTAAAATTTCGTTCATAAAAATAAAATTTGTAAAAAAATCCAAAAAAATCGAAGATAGTTTCAATTAAATTTGCTAAAATTTCGTTCATAAAAATTAAAATTTGTAAGAAAATCCAAAAAAAATCGAAGATAGCTTAAATTAAATTTGCTAAAATTTAGTTCATAAAACTTAAAAATTTTAAGAAAATCCAAAAAAATCGACAATAGTTTCAATTAAATTTGCTAAAATTTCGTTCATAAAAATTAAAATTTGTAAAAAAATAAAAAAAAATCGAACATAGTTTCAATTAAATTTGCTAAAATTTCGTTCCTAAAAATAAAAATATGTAAAAAATCCAAAAAATCGAAGATACTTTCAATTCAATTTGCTAAAACTTTGTTCATAAAAATTGAAATTTTAAAAAAATCCAAAAAAATCGAAGATAGTTTCAATTAAAATTGCTAAAATTTCGTTCATAAAAATTAAAATCTGTAAGAAAATCCTAAAAAATCGACAATAGTTTCAATTAATTTTGCAAAAATTTCGTTCATAAAAAGTAAAATTTGTAAAAAAATCCAAAAAAATCGAAGATAGTTTCATTTAAATTTGCTAAAATTTCGTTCATAAAAATTAAAATTTGTAAACAAATCTAAAAAAATCGAAGATAGTTTCAATTAAATTTGCTAAAATTTCGTTGATAAAATTAAAATTTGTAAGAAAATCCAACAAAATCCAAGATAGTTTCAATTAAATTTGCTAAAATTTCGTTCATAAAAATTAAAATTTGTAAGAAAATCCAAAAAATCGAAGATAGTTTCAATTAAATTCGCTAAAATTTCGTTCATAAAATAAAATTTGTAAAAAAATCCAAAAAAATCGAAGATAGTATCAATTAAATTTGCTAAAATTTCGTTCATAAATATTAAAATTTGTAAGAAAATCCAAAAAAAATCGAAGATAGCTTAAATTAATTTTGCTAAAATTTAGTTCATAAAACTTAAAAATTTTAAGAAAATCCAAAAAAATCGAAGATAGTTTCAAATAAATTTGCAAAAATTTTGTTCATAAAAATTAAAATTTTTAATAAATCCAAAAAAAATCGAAGATAGCTTAAATTAATTTTGCTAAAATTTAGTTCATAAAACTTAAAAATTTTAAGAAAATCCAAAAAAATCGACAATAGTTTCAATTAAATTTGCTAAAATTTCGTTCATAAAAATTAAAATTTGTAAAAAAATTAAAAAAAATCGAAGATAGTTTCAATTAAATTTGCTAAAATTTCGTTCCTAAAAATAAAAATATGTAAAAAATCCAAAAAAATCGAAGATAATTTCAATTCAATTTGCTAAAACTTTGTTCATAAAAATTGAAATTTTAAAAAAATCCAAAAAAATCGAAGATAGTTTCAATTAAATTTGCTAAAATTTCGTGCATAAAAATAAAAATTTGCAAAAAAATTAAAAAAATCGAACATAGTTTCAATTAAATTTGCTAAAATTTCGTTCCTAAAAATAAAAATATGTAAAAAATCCAAAAAAATCGAAGATACTTTCAATTCAATTTGCTAAAACTTTGTTCATAAAAATTGAAATTTTAAAAAAAAAACAGAAAAATCGAAGATAGTTTCAATTAAATTTGCTAAAATTTCGTTCATAAAAATTAAAATTTGTAAAAAATTCCAAAAAAATCGAAAATTGTTTCAATTGAATTTGCTAAAATTTAGTTCATAAAACTTAAAATTTGTAAGAAAATCTAAAACAATCTTAGATAGTTCATATAAAATTTACTAAAATTTAGTTCAAAAACATAAAATTTGTCAGAAAATCCAAAAAAATCGAAGATATTTTCAATTTAATTTGCTAAAATTTCGTTCATAAAAATTAAAATTTGTAGGAAAATCCAAAAAAATCGAAGATAGTTTCATTTAAATTTGCTAAAATTTCGTTCATAAAAATTAAAATTTGTAAAAAAATCCTAAAAAATCGACAATAGTTTCAATTAATTTTGCAAAAATTTCGTTCATAAAAATTAAAATTTGTAAAAAAATCCAAAAAATCGAAGATAGTTTCAAATAAATTTGATTAAATTTCGTTCATAAAAATTAAAATTTGTAAGAAAATCCAAAAAAATCGAAGATAGTTTCAATTAAATTCGCTAAAATTTCGTTCATAAAAATAAAATTTGTAAAAAAATCCAAAAAAATCGAAGATAGTTTCAATTAAATTTGCTAAAATTTCGTTCATAAAAATTAAAATTTGTAAGAAAATCCAAAAAAAATCGAAGATAGCTTAAATTAAATTTGCTAAAATTTAGTTCATAAAACTTAAAAATTTTAAGAAAATCCAAAAAAATCGACAATAGTTTCAATTAAATTTGCTAAAATTTCGTTCATAAAAATTAAAATTTGTAAAAAAATAAAAAAAAATCGAACATAGTTTCAATTAAATTTGCTAAAATTTCGTTCCTAAAAATAAAAATATGTAAAAAATCCAAAAAAATCGAAGATACTTTCAATTCAATTTGCTAAAACTTTGTTCATAAAAATTGAAATTTTAAAAAATCCAAAAAAATCGAAGATAGTTTCAATTAAAATTGCTAAAATTTCGTTCATAAAAATTAAAATCTGTAAGAAAATCCTAAAAAATCGACAATAGTTTCAATTAATTTTGCAAAAATTTCGTTCATAAAAAGTAAAATTTGTAAAAAAATCCAAAAAAATCGAAGATAGTTTCATTTAAATTTGCTAAAATTTCGTTCATAAAAATTAAAATTTGTAAACAAATCTAAAAAAATCGAAGATAGTTTCAATTAAATTTGCTAAAATTTCGTTGATAAAAATTAAAATTTGTAAGAAAATCCAACAAAATCCAAGATAGTTTCAATTAAATTTGCTAAAATTTCGTTCATAAAAATTAAAATTTGTAAGAAAATCCAAAAAAATCGAAGATAGTTTCAATTAAATTCGCTAAAATTTCGTTCATAAAAATAAAATTTGTAAAAAAATCCAAAAAATCGAAGATAGTATCAATTAAATTTGCTAAAATTTCGTTCATAAATATTAAAATTTGTAAGAAAATCCAAAAAAAATCGAAGATAGCTTAAATTAATTTTGCTAAAATTTAGTTCATAAAACTTAAAAATTTTAAGAAAATCCAAAAAAATCGAAGATAGTTTCAAATAAATTTGCAAAAATTTTGTTCATAAAAATTAAAATTTTTAATAAATCCAAAAAAAATCGAAGATAGCTTAAATTAATTTTGCTAAAATTTAGTTCATAAAACTTAAAAATTTTAAGAAAATCCAAAAAAATCGACAATAGTTTCAATTAAATTTGCTAAAATTTCGTTCATAAAAATTAAAATTTGTAAAAAAATTAAAAAAAATCGAAGATAGTTTCAATTAAATTTGCTAAAATTTCGTTCCTAAAAATAAAAATATGTAAAAAATCCAAAAAAATCGAAGATAATTTCAATTCAATTTGCTAAAACTTTGTTCATAAAAATTGAAATTTTAAAAAAATCCAAAAAAATCGAAGATAGTTTCAATTAAATTTGCTAAAATTTCGTGCATAAAAATAAAAATTTGCAAAAAAATTAAAAAAAATCGAACATAGTTTCAATTAAATTTGCTAAAATTTCGTTCCTAAAAATAAAAATATGTAAAAAATCCAAAAAAATCGAAGATACTTTCAATTCAATTTGCTAAAACTTTGTTCATAAAAATTGAAATTTTAAAAAAAAAAACAGAAAAATCGAAGATAGTTTCAATTAAATTTGCTAAAATTTCGTTCATAAAAATTAAAATTTGTAAAAAATTCCAAAAAAATCGAAAATTGTTTCAATTGAATTTGCTAAAATTTAGTTCATAAAACTTAAAATTTGTAAGAAAATCTAAAACAATCTTAGATAGTTCATATAAAATTTACTAAAATTTAGTTCAAAAACATAAAATTTGTCAGAAAATCCAAAAAAATCGAAGATATTTTCAATTTAATTTGCTAAAATTTCGTTCATAAAAATTAAAATTTGTAGGAAAATCCAAAAAAATCGAAGATAGTTTCATTTAAATTTGCTAAAATTTCGTTCATAAAAATTAAAATTTGTAAAAAAATCCTAAAAAATCGACAATAGTTTCAATTAATTTTGCAAAAATTTCGTTCATAAAATTAAAATTTGTAAAAAAATCCAAAAAATCGAAGATAGTTTCAAATAAATTTGATTAAATTTCGTTCATAAAAATTAAAATTTGTAAGAAAATCCAAAAAAATCGAAGATAGTTTCAATTAAATTCGCTAAAATTTCGTTCATAAAAATAAAATTTGTAAAAAAATCCAAAAAAATCGAAGATAGTTTCAATTAAATTTGCTAAAATTTCGTTCATAAAAATTAAAATTTGTAAGAAAATCCAAAAAAAATCGAAGATAGCTTAAATTAAATTTGCTAAAATTTAGTTCATAAAACTTAAAAATTTTAAGAAAATCCAAAAAAATCGACAATAGTTTCAATTAAATTTGCTAAAATTTCGTTCATAAAAATTAAAATTTGTAAAAAAATAAAAAAAATCGAAGATAGTTTCAATTAAATTCGCTAAAATTTCGTTCATAAAAATAAAATTTGTAAAAAAATCCAAAAAAATCGAAGATAGTTTCAATTAAATTTGCTAAAATTTCGTTCATAAAAATTAAAATTTGTAAGAAAATCCAAAAAAATCGAAGATAGCTTAAATTAAATTTGCTAAAATTTAGTTCATAAAACTTAAAAATTTTAAGAAAATCCAAAAAAATCGACAATAGTTTCAATTAAATTTGCTAAAATTTCGTCATAAAAATTAAAATTTGTAAAAAAATAAAAAAAAATCGAACATAGTTTCAATTAAATTTGCTAAAATTTCGTTCCTAAAAATAAAAATATGTAAAAAATCCAAAAAAATCGAAGATACTTTCAATTCAATTTGCTAAAACTTTGTTCATAAAAATTGAAATTTTAAAAAATCCAAAAAAATCGAAGATAGTTTCAATTAAAATTGCTAAAATTTCGTTCATAAAAATTAAAATCTGTAAGAAAATCCTAAAAAATCGACAATAGTTTCAATTAATTTTGCAAAAATTTCGTTCATAAAAAGTAAAATTTGTAAAAAAATCCAAAAAAATCGAAGATAGTTTCATTTAAATTTGCTAAAATTTCGTTCATAAAAATTAAATTTGTAAACAAATCTAAAAAAATCGAAGATAGTTTCAATTAAATTTGCTAAAATTTCGTTGATAAAAATTAAAATTTGTAAGAAAATCCAACAAAATCCAAGATAGTTTCAATTAAATTTGCTAAAATTTCGTTCATAAAAATTAAAATTTGTAAGAAAATCCAAAAAAATCGAAGATAGTTTCAATTAAATTCGCTAAAATTTCGTTCATAAAAATAAAATTTGTAAAAAAATCCAAAAAAATCGAAGATAGTATCAATTAAATTTGCTAAAATTTCGTTCATAAATATTAAAATTTGTAAGAAAATCCAAAAAAAATCGAAGATAGCTTAAATTAATTTTGCTAAAATTTAGTTCATAAAACTTAAAAATTTTAAGAAAATCCAAAAAAATCGAAGATAGTTTCAAATAAATTTGCAAAAATTTTGTTCATAAAAATTAAAATTTTTAATAAATCCAAAAAAAATCGAAGATAGCTTAAATTAATTTTGCTAAAATTTAGTTCATAAAACTTAAAAATTTTAAGAAAATCCAAAAAAATCGACAATAGTTTCAATTAAATTTGCTAAAATTTCGTTCATAAAAATTAAAATTTGTAAAAAAATTAAAAAAAATCGAAGATAGTTTCAATTAAATTTGCTAAAATTTCGTTCCTAAAAATAAAAATATGTAAAAAATCCAAAAAAATCGAAGATAATTTCAATTCAATTTGCTAAAACTTTGTTCATAAAAATTGAAATTTTAAAAAAATCCAAAAAAATCGAAGATAGTTTCAATTAAATTTGCTAAAATTTCGTGCATAAAAATAAAAATTTGCAAAAAAATTAAAAAAAATCGAACATAGTTTCAATTAAATTTGCTAAAATTTCGTTCCTAAAAATAAAAATATGTAAAAAATCCAAAAAAATCGAAGATACTTTCAATTCAATTTGCTAAAACTTTGTTCATAAAAATTGAAATTTTAAAAAAAAAAACAGAAAAATCGAAGATAGTTTCAATTAAATTTGCTAAAATTTCGTTCATAAAAATTAAAATTTGTAAAAAATTCCAAAAAAATCGAAAATTGTTTCAATTGAATTTGCTAAAATTTAGTTCATAAAACTTAAAATTTGTAAGAAAATCTAAAACAATCTTAGATAGTTCATATAAAATTTACTAAAATTTAGTTCAAAAACATAAAATTTGTCAGAAAATCCAAAAAAATCGAAGATATTTTCAATTTAATTTGCTAAAATTTCGTTCATAAAAATTAAAATTTGTAGGAAAATCCAAAAAAATCGAAGATAGTTTCATTTAAATTTGCTAAAATTTCGTTCATAAAAATTAAAATTTGTAAAAAAATCCTAAAAAATCGACAATAGTTTCAATTAATTTTGCAAAAATTTCGTTCATAAAAATTAAAATTTGTAAAAAAATCCAAAAAATCGAAGATAGTTTCAAATAAATTTGATTAAATTTCGTTCATAAAAATTAAAATTTGTAAGAAAATCCAAAAAAATCGAAGATAGTTTCAATTAAATTCGCTAAAATTTCGTTCATAAAAATAAAATTTGTAAAAAAATCCAAAAAAATCGAAGATAGTTTCAATTAAATTTGCTAAAATTTCGTTCATAAAAATTAAAATTTGTAAGAAAATCCAAAAAAAATCGAAGATAGCTTAAATTAAATTTGCTAAAATTTAGTTCATAAAACTTAAAAATTTTAAGAAAATCCAAAAAAATCGACAATAGTTTCAATTAAATTTGCTAAAATTTCGTTCATAAAAATTAAAATTTGTAAAAAAATAAAAAAAAATCGAACATAGTTTCAATTAAATTTGCTAAAATTTCGTTCCTAAAAATAAAAATATGTAAAAAATCCAAAAAAATCGAAGATACTTTCAATTCAATTTGCTAAAACTTTGTTCATAAAAATTGAAATTTTAAAAAAATCCAAAAAAATCGAAGATAGTTTCAATTAAATTTGCTAAAATTTCGTGCATAAAAATAAAAATTTGCAAAAAAATCCAAAAAAATAGAAGATAGTTTCGATTAAATTTGCTAAAATTTCGTTCATAAAAATTAAAATTTGTAAAAAAATCCTAAAAAATCGACAATAGTTTCAATTAATTTTGCAAAAATTTCGTTCATAAAAATTAAAATTTGTTAAAAAGTCAAAAAAAATCGAAGATAGTTTCGTTTAAATTTGCTAAAATTTGGTTCATAAAAATTAAAATTTGTAAGAAAATCCAAAAAAATCGAAGATCGTTTCAATTAAATTTGCTAAAATTTCGTTCATAAAAATTAAAATTTGTACGATAATACGAAAAAATCGAAGATAGCTTAAAATAAATTTGCTAAAATTTAGTTCATAAAACTTAAATTTTTTTAGAAAATCAAAAAAATCGAAGATAGTTTCAATTAAATTTGCTAAAATTTCGTTCATAAAAATTAAAATTTGTAAGAAAATCCAAAAAAATCGAAGATAGCTTAAATTAAATTTGCTAAAATTTAGTTCATAAAAATTAAAATTTGTCAGAAAATCCAAAAAAATCGAAGATAGCTTAAATTAAATTTGCTAAAATTTAGTTCATAAAAATTAAAATTTGTTAAAAAGTAAAAAAAAATCGAAGATAGTTTCAATTAAATTTGCTAAAATTTGGTTCATAAAAATTAAAATTTGTAAGAAAATCCAAAAAAATCGAAGATCGTTTCAATTAAATTTGCTAAAATTTCGTTCATAAAAATTAAAATTGTAAGAAAATCCAAAAAAAATCGAAGATAGCTTAAATTAAATTTGCTAAAATTTAGTTCATAAAACTTAAAAATTTAAAGAAAATCCAAAAAAATCGAAAATAGTTTCAATTAAATTTGCTAAAATTTCGTTCATAAAAATTAAAATTTATAAAAAAATCCAAAAAAATCGAAGATAGTTTTAATTAAATTTGCTAAAATTTCGTTCCTAAAAATAAAAATATGTAAAAAATCCAAAAAAATCGAAGATAATTTCAATTCAATTTGCTAAAACATTGTTCATAAAAATTGAAATTTAAAAAAAATCCAAAAAAATCGAATATAGTTTCAATTAAATTTGCTAAAATTTCGTGCAAAAAAATAAAAATTTTCAAAAAAGTCGAAGATAGTTTCAATTAAATTTGCTAAAATTTCGTTCATAAAAATTAAAATTTATAAAAAAATCCAAAAAAATCGAAGATAGTTTCATTTAAATTTGCTAAAATTTGGTTCATAAAAATTAAAATTTGTATGAAAATCCAAAAAAAATCGAAGGTAGCTTAAATTAAATTTGCTAAAATTTAGTTCATAAAACTTAAAAATTTTAAGAAAATCCAAAAAATCGAAGATAGTTTCAAATAAATTTGATTAAATTTAGTTCATACCACTTAAAATTTGTAAGAAAATCCAAAAAAATCGAAGATAGTTTCAATTAAATTTGCTAAAATTTCGTTCATAAAATTAAAATTTTTAAAAAAATCCAAAAAAATCGACAATAGTTTCAATTAATTTTGCAAAAATTTCGTTCATAAAAAGTAAAATTTGTAAAAAAATCCAAAAAAATCGAAGATAGTTTCATTTAAATTTGCTAAAATTTCGTTCATAAAAATTAAAATTTGTAAACAAATCTAAAAAAATCGAAGATAGTTTCAATTAAATTTGCTAAAATTTCGTTGATAAAAATTAAAATTTGTAAGAAAATCCAACAAAATCCAAGATAGTTTCAATTAAATTTGCTAAAATTTCGTTCATAAAAATTAAAATTTGTAAGAAAATCCAAAAAAATCGAAGATAGTTTCAATTAAATTCGCTAAAATTTCGTTCATAAAAATAAAATTTGTAAAAAAATCCAAAAAAATCGAAGATAGTATCAATTAAATTTGCTAAAATTTCGTTCATAAATATTAAAATTTGTAAGAAAATCCAAAAAAAATCGAAGATAGCTTAAATTAATTTTGCTAAAATTTAGTTCATAAAACTTAAAAATTTTAAGAAAATCCAAAAAAATCGAAGATAGTTTCAAATAAATTTGCAAAAATTTTGTTCATAAAAATTAAAATTTTTAATAAATCCAAAAAAAATCGAAGATAGCTTAAATTAATTTTGCTAAAATTTAGTTCATAAAACTTAAAAATTTTAAGAAAATCCAAAAAAATCGACAATAGTTTCAATTAAATTTGCTAAAATTTCGTTCATAAAAATTAAAATTTGTAAAAAAATTAAAAAAAATCGAAGATAGTTTCAATTAAATTTGCTAAAATTTCGTTCCTAAAAATAAAAATATGTAAAAAATCCAAAAAAATCGAAGATAATTTCAATTCAATTTGCTAAAACTTTGTTCATAAAAATTGAAATTTTAAAAAAATCCAAAAAAATCGAAGATAGTTTCAATTAAATTTGCTAAAATTTCGTGCATAAAAATAAAAATTTGCAAAAAAATTAAAAAAAATCGAACATAGTTTCGATTAAATTTGCTAAAATTTCGTTCATAAAAATTAAAATTTGTAAAAAAATCCAAAAAATCGAAGATAGTTTCAAATAAATTTGATTAAATTTCGTTCATAAAAATTAAAATTTGTAAGAAAATCCAAAAAAATCGAAGATAGTTTCAATTAAATTCGCTAAAATTTCGTTCATAAAAATAAAATTTGTAAAAAAATCCAAAAAAATCGAAGATAGTTTCAATTAAATTTGCTAAAATTTCGTTCATAAAAATTAAAATTTGTAAGAAAATCCAAAAAAAATCGAAGATAGCTTAAATTAAATTTGCTAAAATTTAGTTCATAAAACTTAAAAATTTTAAGAAAATCCAAAAAAATCGACAATAGTTTCAATTAAATTTGCTAAAATTTCGTTCATAAAAATTAAAATTTGTAAAAAAATAAAAAAAAATCGAACATAGTTTCAATTAAATTTGCTAAAATTTCGTTCCTAAAAATAAAAATATGTAAAAAATCCAAAAAAATCGAAGATACTTTCAATTCAATTTGCTAAAACTTTGTTCATAAAAATTGAAATTTTAAAAAAATCCAAAAAAATCGAAGATAGTTTCAATTAAAATTGCTAAAATTTCGTTCATAAAAATTAAAATCTGTAAGAAAATCCTAAAAAATCGACAATAGTTTCAATTAATTTTGCAAAAATTTCGTTCATAAAAAGTAAAATTTGTAAAAAAATCCAAAAAAATCGAAGATAGTTTCATTTAAATTTGCTAAAATTTCGTTCATAAAAATTAAAATTTGTAAACAAATCTAAAAAAATCGAAGATAGTTTCAATTAAATTTGCTAAAATTTCGTTGATAAAAATTAAAATTTGTAAGAAAATCCAACAAAATCCAAGATAGTTTCAATTAAATTTGCTAAAATTTCGTTCATAAAAATTAAAATTTGTAAGAAAATCCAAAAAAATCGAAGATAGTTTCAATTAAATTCGCTAAAATTTCGTTCATAAAAATAAAATTTGTAAAAAAATCCAAAAAAATCGAAGATAGTATCAATTAAATTTGCTAAAATTTCGTTCATAAATATTAAAATTTGTAAGAAAATCCAAAAAAAATCGAAGATAGCTTAAATTAATTTTGCTAAAATTTAGTTCATAAAACTTAAAAATTTTAAGAAAATCCAAAAAAATCGAAGATAGTTTCAAATAAATTTGCAAAAATTTTGTTCATAAAAATTAAAATTTTTAATAAATCCAAAAAAAATCGAAGATAGCTTAAATTAATTTTGCTAAAATTTAGTTCATAAAACTTAAAAATTTTAAGAAAATCGAAAAAAATCGACAATAGTTTCAATTAAATTTGCTAAAATTTCGTTCATAAAAATTAAAATTTGTAAAAAAATTAAAAAAAATCGAAGATAGTTTCAATTAAATTTGCTAAAATTTCGTTCCTAAAAATAAAAATATGTAAAAAATCCAAAAAAATCGAAGATAATTTCAATTCAATTTGCTAAAACTTTGTTCATAAAAATTGAAATTTTAAAAAAATCCAAAAAAATCGAAGATAGTTTCAATTAAATTTGCTAAAATTTCGTGCATAAAAATAAAAATTTGCAAAAAAATTAAAAAAAATCGAACATAGTTTCAATTAAATTTGCTAAAATTTCGTTCCTAAAAATAAAAATATGTAAAAAATCCAAAAAAATCGAAGATACTTTCAATTCAATTTGCTAAAACTTTGTTCATAAAAATTGAAATTTTAAAAAAAAAACAGAAAAATCGAAGATAGTTTCAATTAAATTTGCTAAAATTTCGTTCATAAAAATTAAAATTTGTAAAAAATTCCAAAAAAATCGAAAATTGTTTCAATTGAATTTGCTAAAATTTAGTTCATAAAACTTAAAATTTGTAAGAAAATCTAAAACAATCTTAGATAGTTCATATAAAATTTACTAAAATTTAGTTCAAAAACATAAAATTTGTCAGAAAATCCAAAAAAATCGAAGATATTTTCAATTTAATTTGCTAAAATTTCGTTCATAAAAATTAAAATTTGTAGGAAAATCCAAAAAAATCGAAGATAGTTTCATTTAAATTTGCTAAAATTTCGTTCATAATAATTAAAATTTGTAAAAAAATCCTAAAAAATCGACAATAGTTTCAATTAATTTTGCAAAAATTTCGTTCATAAAAATTAAAATTTGTAAAAAAATCCAAAAAATCGAAGATAGTTTCAAATAAATTTGATTAAATTTCGTTCATAAAAATTAAAATTTGTAAGAAAATCCAAAAAAATCGAAGATAGTTTCAATTAAATTCGCTAAAATTTCGTTCATAAAAATAAAATTTGTAAAAAAATCCAAAAAAATCGAAGATAGTTTCAATTAAATTTGCTAAAATTTCGTTCATAAAAATTAAAATTTGTAAGAAAATCCAAAAAAAATCGAAGATAGCTTAAATTAAATTTGCTAAAATTTAGTTCATAAAACTTAAAAATTTTAAGAAAATCCAAAAAAATCGACAATAGTTTCAATTAAATTTGCTAAAATTTCGTTCATAAAAATTAAAATTTGTAAAAAAATAAAAAAAAATCGAACATAGTTTCAATTAAATTTGCTAAAATTTCGTTCCTAAAAATAAAAATATGTAAAAAATCCAAAAAAATCGAAGATACTTTCAATTCAATTTGCTAAAACTTTGTTCATAAAAATTGAAATTTTAAAAAAATCCAAAAAAATCGAAGATAGTTTCAATTAAAATTGCTAAAATTTCGTTCATAAAAATTAAAATCTGTAAGAAAATCCTAAAAAATCGACAATAGTTTCAATTAATTTTGCAAAAATTTCGTTCATAAAAAGTAAAATTTGTAAAAAAATCCAAAAAAATCGAAGATAGTTTCATTTAAATTTGCTAAAATTTCGTTCATAAAAATTAAAATTTGTAAACAAATCTAAAAAAATCGAAGATAGTTTCAATTAAATTTGCTAAAATTTCGTTGATAAAAATTAAAATTTGTAAGAAAATCCAACAAAATCCAAGATAGTTTCAATTAAATTTGCTAAAATTTCGTTCATAAAAATTAAAATTTGTAAGAAAATCCAAAAAAATCGAAGATAGTTTCAATTAAATTCGCTAAAATTTCGTTCATAAAAATAAAATTTGTAAAAAAATCCAAAAAAATCGAAGATAGTATCAATTAAATTTGCTAAAATTTCGTTCATAAATATTAAAATTTGTAAGAAAATCCAAAAAAAATCGAAGATAGCTTAAATTAATTTTGCTAAAATTTAGTTCATAAAACTTAAAAATTTTAAGAAAATCCAAAAAAATCGAAGATAGTTTCAAATAAATTTGCAAAAATTTTGTTCATAAAAATTAAAATTTTTAATAAATCCAAAAAAAATCGAAGATAGCTTAAATTAATTTTGCTAAAATTTAGTTCATAAAACTTAAAAATTTTAAGAAAATCGAAAAAAATCGACAATAGTTTCAATTAAATTTGCTAAAATTTCGTTCATAAAAATTAAAATTTGTAAAAAAATTAAAAAAAATCGAAGATAGTTTCAATTAAATTTGCTAAAATTTCGTTCCTAAAAATAAAAATATGTAAAAAATCCAAAAAAATCGAAGATAATTTCAATTCAATTTGCTAAAACTTTGTTCATAAAAATTGAAATTTTAAAAAAATCCAAAAAAATCGAAGATAGTTTCAATTAAATTTGCTAAAATTTCGTGCATAAAAATAAAAATTTGCAAAAAAATTAAAAAAAATCGAACATAGTTTCAATTAAATTTGCTAAAATTTCGTTCCTAAAAATAAAAATATGTAAAAAATCCAAAAAAATCGAAGATACTTTCAATTCAATTTGCTAAAACTTTGTTCATAAAAATTGAAATTTTAAAAAAAAAAAACAGAAAAATCGAAGATAGTTTCAATTAAATTTGCTAAAATTTCGTTCATAAAAATTAAAATTTGTAAAAAATTCCAAAAAAATCGAAAATTGTTTCAATTGAATTTGCTAAAATTTAGTTCATAAAACTTAAAATTTGTAAGAAAATCTAAAACAATCTTAGATAGTTCATATAAAATTTACTAAAATTTAGTTCAAAAACATAAAATTTGTCAGAAAATCCAAAAAAATCGAAGATATTTTCAATTTAATTTGCTAAAATTTCGTTCATAAAAATTAAAATTTGTAGGAAAATCCAAAAAAATCGAAGATAGTTTCATTTAAATTTGCTAAAATTTCGTTCATAAAAATTAAAATTTGTAAAAAAATCCTAAAAAATCGACAATAGTTTCAATTAATTTTGCAAAAATTTCGTTCATAAAAATTAAAATTTGTAAAAAAATCCAAAAAATCGAAGATAGTTTCAAATAAATTTGATTAAATTTCGTTCATAAAAATTAAAATTTGTAAGAAAATCCAAAAAAATCGAAGATAGTTTCAATTAAATTCGCTAAAATTTCGTTCATAAAAATAAAATTTGTAAAAAAATCCAAAAAAATCGAAGATAGTTTCAATTAAATTTGCTAAAATTTCGTTCATAAAAATTAAAATTTGTAAGAAAATCCAAAAAAAATCGAAGATAGCTTAAATTAAATTTGCTAAAATTTAGTTCATAAAACTTAAAAATTTTAAGAAAATCCAAAAAAATCGACAATAGTTTCAATTAAATTTGCTAAAATTTCGTTCATAAAAATTAAAATTTGTAAAAAAATAAAAAAAAATCGAACATAGTTTCAATTAAATTTGCTAAAATTTCGTTCCTAAAAATAAAAATATGTAAAAAATCCAAAAAAATCGAAGATACTTTCAATTCAATTTGCTAAAACTTTGTTCATAAAAATTGAAATTTTAAAAAAATCCAAAAAAATCGAAGATAGTTTCAATTAAATTTGCTAAAATTTCGTGCATAAAAATAAAAATTTGCAAAAAAATCCAAAAAAATAGAAGATAGTTTCGATTAAATTTGCTAAAATTTCGTTCATAAAAATTAAAATTTGTAAAAAAATCCTAAAAAATCGACAATAGTTTCAATTAATTTTGCAAAAATTTCGTTCATAAAAATTAAAATTTGTTAAAAAGTCAAAAAAAATCGAAGATAGTTTCGTTTAAATTTGCTAAAATTTGGTTCATAAAAATTAAAATTTGTAAGAAAATCCAAAAAAATCGAAGATCGTTTCAATTAAATTTGCTAAAATTTCGTTCATAAAAATTAAAATTTGTACGATAATACGAAAAAATCGAAGATAGCTTAAAATAAATTTGCTAAAATTTAGTTCATAAAACTTAAATTTTTTTAGAAAATCAAAAAAATCGAAGATAGTTTCAATTAAATTTGCTAAAATTTCGTTCATAAAAATTAAAATTTGTAAGAAAATCCAAAAAAATCGAAGATAGCTTAAATTAAATTTGCTAAAATTTAGTTCATAAAAATTAAAATTTGTCAGAAAATCCAAAAAAATCGAAGATAGCTTAAATTAAATTTGCTAAAATTTAGTTCATAAAACTTAAAACTTTTAAGAAAATCCAAAAAATCGAAGATAGTTTGAATTAAATTTGCTAAAATTTCGTTCATAAAAATTAAAATTTGTTAAAAAGTAAAAAAAAATCGAAGATAGTTTCAATTAAATTTGCTAAAATTTGGTTCATAAAAATTAAAATTTGTAAGAAAATCCAAAAAAATCGAAGATCGTTTCAATTAAATTTGCTAAAATTTCGTTCATAAAAATTAAAATTGTAAGAAAATCCAAAAAAAATCGAAGATAGCTTAAATTAAATTTGCTAAAATTTAGTTCATAAAACTTAAAAATTTAAAGAAAATCCAAAAAAATCGAAAATAGTTTCAATTAAATTTGCTAAAATTTCGTTCATAAAAATTAAAATTTATAAAAAAATCCAAAAAAATCGAAGATAGTTTTAATTAAATTTGCTAAAATTTCGTTCCTAAAAATAAAAATATGTAAAAAATCCAAAAAAATCGAAGATAATTTCAATTCAATTTGCTAAAACATTGTTCATAAAAATTGAAATTTAAAAAAAATCCAAAAAAATCGAATATAGTTTCAATTAAATTTGCTAAAATTTCGTGCAAAAAAATAAAAATTTTCAAAAAAGTCGAAGATAGTTTCAATTAAATTTGCTAAAATTTCGTTCATAAAAATTAAAATTTATAAAAAAATCCAAAAAAATCGAAGATAGTTTCATTTAAATTTGCTAAAATTTGGTTCATAAAAATTAAAATTTGTATGAAAATCCAAAAAAAATCGAAGGTAGCTTAAATTAAATTTGCTAAAATTTAGTTCATAAAACTTAAAAATTTTAAGAAAATCCAAAAAATCGAAGATAGTTTCAAATAAATTTGATTAAATTTAGTTCATACCACTTAAAATTTGTAAGAAAATCCAAAAAAATCGAAGATAGTTTCAATTAAATTTGCTAAAATTTCGTTCATAAAATTAAAATTTTTAAAAAAATCCAAAAAAATCGACAATAGTTTCAATTAATTTTGCAAAAATTTCGTTCATAAAAAGTAAAATTTGTAAAAAAATCCAAAAAAATCGAAGATAGTTTCATTTAAATTTGCTAAAATTTCGTTCATAAAAATTAAAATTTGTAAACAAATCTAAAAAAATCGAAGATAGTTTCAATTAAATTTGCTAAAATTTCGTTGATAAAAATTAAAATTTGTAAGAAAATCCAACAAAATCCAAGATAGTTTCAATTAAATTTGCTAAAATTTCGTTCATAAAAATTAAAATTTGTAAGAAAATCCAAAAAAATCGAAGATAGTTTCAATTAAATTCGCTAAAATTTCGTTCATAAAAATAAAATTTGTAAAAAAATCCAAAAAAATCGAAGATAGTATCAATTAAATTTGCTAAAATTTCGTTCATAAATATTAAAATTTGTAAGAAAATCCAAAAAAAATCGAAGATAGCTTAAATTAATTTTGCTAAAATTTAGTTCATAAAACTTAAAAATTTTAAGAAAATCCAAAAAAATCGAAGATAGTTTCAAATAAATTTGCAAAAATTTTGTTCATAAAAATTAAAATTTTTAATAAATCCAAAAAAAATCGAAGATAGCTTAAATTAATTTTGCTAAAATTTAGTTCATAAAACTTAAAAATTTTAAGAAAATCCAAAAAAATCGACAATAGTTTCAATTAAATTTGCTAAAATTTCGTTCATAAAAATTAAAATTTGTAAAAAAATTAAAAAAAATCGAAGATAGTTTCAATTAAATTTGCTAAAATTTCGTTCCTAAAAATAAAAATATGTAAAAAATCCAAAAAAATCGAAGATAATTTCAATTCAATTTGCTAAAACTTTGTTCATAAAAATTGAAATTTTAAAAAAATCCAAAAAAATCGAAGATAGTTTCAATTAAATTTGCTAAAATTTCGTGCATAAAAATAAAAATTTGCAAAAAAATTAAAAAAAATCGAACATAGTTTCAATTAAATTTGCTAAAATTTCGTTCCTAAAAATAAAAATATGTAAAAAATCCAAAAAAATCGAAGATACTTTCAATTCAATTTGCTAAAACTTTGTTCATAAAAATTGAAATTTTAAAAAAAAAACAGAAAAATCGAAGATAGTTTCAATTAAATTTGCTAAAATTTCGTTCATAAAAATTAAAATTTGTAAAAAATTCCAAAAAAATCGAAAATTGTTTCAATTGAATTTGCTAAAATTTAGTTCATAAAACTTAAAATTTGTAAGAAAATCTAAAACAATCTTAGATAGTTCATATAAAATTTGCTAAAATTTAGTTCAAAAACATAAAATTTGTCAGAAAATCCAAAAAAATCGAAGATATTTTCAATTTAATTTGCTAAAATTTCGTTCATAAAAATTAAAATTTGTAGGAAAATCCAAAAAAATCGAAGATAGTTTCATTTAAATTTGCTAAAATTTCGTTCATAAAAATTAAAATTTGTAAAAAAATCCTAAAAAATCGACAATAGTTTCAATTAATTTTGCAAAAATTTCGTTCATAAAAATTAAAATTTGTAAAAAAATCCAAAAAATGGAAGATAGTTTCAAATAAATTTGATTAAATTTCGTTCATAAAAATTAAAATTTGTAAGAAAATCCAAAAAAATCGAAGATAGTTTCAATTAAATTCGCTAAAATTTCGTTCATAAAAATAAAATTTGTAAAAAAATCCAAAAAAATCGAAGATAGTTTCAATTAAATTTGCTAAAATTTCGTTCATAAAAATTAAAATTTGTAAGAAAATCCAAAAAAAATCGAAGATAGCTTAAATTAAATTTGCTAAAATTTAGTTCATAAAACTTAAAAATTTTAAGAAAATCCAAAAAAATCGACAATAGTTTCAATTAAATTTGCTAAAATTTCGTTCATAAAAATTAAAATTTGTAAAAAAATAAAAAAAAATCGAACATAGTTTCAATTAAATTTGCTAAAATTTCGTTCCTAAAAATAAAAATATGTAAAAAATCCAAAAAAATCGAAGATACTTTCAATTCAATTTGCTAAAACTTTGTTCATAAAAATTGAAATTTTAAAAAAATCCAAAAAAATCGAAGATAGTTTCAATTAAATTTGCTAAAATTTCGTGCATAAAAATAAAAATTTGCAAAAAAATCCAAAAAAATAGAAGATAGTTTCGATTAAATTTGCTAAAATTTCGTTCATAAAAATTAAAATTTGTAAAAAAATCCTAAAAAATCGACAATAGTTTCAATTAATTTTGCAAAAATTTCGTTCATAAAAATTAAAATTTGTTAAAAAGTCAAAAAAAATCGAAGATAGTTTCGTTTAAATTTGCTAAAATTTGGTTCATAAAAATTAAAATTTGTAAGAAAATCCAAAAAAATCGAAGATCGTTTCAATTAAATTTGCTAAAATTTCGTTCATAAAAATTAAAATTTGTACGATAATACGAAAAAATCGAAGATAGCTTAAAATAAATTTGCTAAAATTTAGTTCATAAAACTTAAATTTTTTTAGAAAATCAAAAAAATCGAAGATAGTTTCAATTAAATTTGCTAAAATTTCGTTCATAAAAATTAAAATTTGTAAGAAAATCCAAAAAAATCCAAGATAGCTTAAATTAAATTTGCTAAAATTTAGTTCATAAAAATTAAAATTTGTCAGAAAATCCAAAAAAATCGAAGATAGCTTAAATTAAATTTGCTAAAATTTAGTTCATAAAACTTAAAACTTTTAAGAAAATCCAAAAAATCGAAGATAGTTTGAATTAAATTTGCTAAAATTTCGTTCATAAAAATTAAAATTTGTTAAAAAGTAAAAAAAAATCGAAGATAGTTTCAATTAAATGTGCTAAAATTTGGTTCATAAAAATTAAAATTTGTAAGAAAATCCAAAAAAATCGAAGATCGTTTCAATTAAATTTGCTAAAATTTCGTTCATAAAAATTAAAATTGTAAGAAAATCCAAAAAAAATCGAAGATAGCTTAAATTAAATTTGCTAAAATTTAGTTCATAAAACTTAAAAATTTAAAGAAAATCCAAAAAAATCGAAAATAGTTTCAATTAAATTTGCTAAAATTTCGTTCATAAAAATTAAAATTTATAAAAAAATCCAAAAAAATCGAAGATAGTTTTAATTAAATTTGCTAAAATTTCGTTCCTAAAAATAAAAATATGTAAAAAATCCAAAAAAATCGAAGATAATTTCAATTCAATTTGCTAAAACATTGTTCATAAAAATTGAAATTTAAAAAAAATCCAAAAAAATCGAATATAGTTTCAATTAAATTTGCTAAAATTTCGTGCAAAAAAATAAAAATTTTCAAAAAAGTCGAAGATAGTTTCAATTAAATTTGCTAAAATTTCGTTCATAAAAATTAAAATTTATAAAAAAATCCAAAAAAATCGAAGATAGTTTCATTTAAATTTGCTAAAATTTGGTTCATAAAAATTAAAATTTGTATGAAAATCCAAAAAAAATCGAAGGTAGCTTAAATTAAATTTGCTAAAATTTAGTTCATAAAACTTAAAAATTTTAAGAAAATCCAAAAAATCGAAGATAGTTTCAAATAAATTTGATTAAATTTAGTTCATACCACTTAAAATTTGTAAGAAAATCCAAAAAAATCGAAGATAGTTTCAATTAAATTTGCTAAAATTTCGTTCATAAAATTAAAATTTTTAAAAAAATCCAAAAAAATCGAAGATAGTTTCAATTAAATTTGCTAAAATTTCGTTCATAAAAATTAAAATTTGTAAGAAAATCCAAAAAAAATCGAAGATAGCTTAAATTAAATTTGCTAAAATTTAGTTCATAAAACTTAAAAATTTTAAGAAAATCCAAAAAAAGCGACAATAGTTTCAATTAAATTTGCTAAAATTTCGTTCATAAAAATTAAAATTTGTAAAAAATTCCAAAAAAATCGAAAATTGTTTCAATTGAATTTGCTAAAATTTAGTTCATAAAACTTAAAATTTGTAAGAAAATCTAAAACAATCTTAGATAGTTCATATAAAATTTGCTAAAATTTAGTTCAAAAACATAAAATTTGTCAGAAAATCCAAAAAAATCGAAGATATTTTCAATTTAATTTGCTAAAATTTCGTTCATAAAAATTAAAATTTGTAGGAAAATCCAAAAAAATCGAAGATAGTTTCAATTAAATTTGCTATAATTTCGTTCATAAAAATTAAAATTTGTAAGAAAATCCAAAAAAATCGAAGATAGTTTCAATTAAATTCGCTAAAATTTCGTTCATAAAAATAAAATTTGTAAAAAAATCCAAAAAAATCGAAGATAGTATCAATTAAATTTGCTAAAATTTCGTTCATAAAAATTAAAATTTGTAAGAAAATCCAAAAAAAATCGAAGATAGCTTAAATTAAATTTGCTAAAATTTAGTTCATAAAACTTAAAAATTTTAAGAAAATCCAAAAAAATCGACAATAGTTTCAATTAAATTTGCTAAAATTTCGTTCATAAAAATTAAAATTTGTAAAAAAATAAAAAAAAATCGAACATAGTTTCAATTAAATTTGCTAAAATTTCGTTCCTAAAAATAAAAATATGTAAAAAATCCAAAAAAATCGAAGATACTTTCAATTCAATTTGCTAAAACTTTGTTCATAAAAATTGAAATTTTAAAAAAATCCAAAAAAATCGAAGATAGTTTCAATTAAATTTGCTAAAATTTCGTGCATAAAAATAAAAATTTGCAAAAAAATCCAAAAAAATAGAAGATAGTTTCGATTAAATTTGCTAAAATTTCGTTCATAAAAATTAAAATTTGTAAAAAAATCCTAAAAAATCGACAATAGTTTCAATTAATTTTGCAAAAATTTCGTTCATAAAAATTAAAATTTGTTAAAAAGTCAAAAAAAATCGAAGATAGTTTCGTTTAAATTTGCTAAAATTTGGTTCATAAAAATTAAAATTTGTAAGAAAATCCAAAAAAATCGAAGATCGTTTCAATTAAATTTGCTAAAATTTCGTTCATAAAAATTAAAATTTGTACGATAATACGAAAAAATCGAAGATAGCTTAAAATAAATTTGCTAAAATTTAGTTCATAAAACTTAAATTTTTTTAGAAAATCAAAAAAATCGAAGATAGTTTCAATTAAATTTGCTAAAATTTCGTTCATAAAAATTAAAATTTGTAAGAAAATCCAAAAAAATCGAAGATAGCTTAAATTAAATTTGCTAAAATTTAGTTCATAAAAATTAAAATTTGTCAGAAAATCCAAAAAAATCGAAGATAGCTTAAATTAAATTTGCTAAAATTTAGTTCATAAAACTTAAAACTTTTAAGAAAATCCAAAAAATCGAAGATAGTTTGAATTAAATTTGCTAAAATTTCGTTCATAAAAATTAAAATTTGTTAAAAAGTAAAAAAAAATCGAAGATAGTTTCAATTAAATGTGCTAAAATTTGGTTCATAAAAATTAAAATTTGTAAGAAAATCCAAAAAAATCGAAGATCGTTTCAATTAAATTTGCTAAAATTTCGTTCATAAAAATTAAAATTGTAAGAAAATCCAAAAAAAATCGATGATAGCTTAAATTAAATTTGCTAAAATTTAGTTCATAAAACTTAAAAATTTAAAGAAAATCCAAAAAAATCGAAAATAGTTTCAATTAAATTTGCTAAAATTTCGTTCATAAAAATTAAAATTTATAAAAAAATCCAAAAAAATCGAAGATAGTTTTAATTAAATTTGCTAAAATTTCGTTCCTAAAAATAAAAATATGTAAAAAATCCAAAAAAATCGAAGATAATTTCAATTCAATTTGCTAAAACATTGTTCATAAAAATTGAAATTTAAAAAAAATCCAAAAAAATCGAATATAGTTTCAATTAAATTTGCTAAAATTTCGTGCAAAAAAATAAAAATTTTCAAAAAAGTCGAAGATAGTTTCAATTAAATTTGCTAAAATTTCGTTCATAAAAATTAAAATTTATAAAAAAATCCAAAAAAATCGAAGATAGTTTCATTTAAATTTGCTAAAATTTGGTTCATAAAAATTAAAATTTGTATGAAAATCCAAAAAAAATCGAAGGTAGCTTAAATTAAATTTGCTAAAATTTAGTTCATAAAACTTAAAAATTTTAAGAAAATCCAAAAAATCGAAGATAGTTTCAAATAAATTTGATTAAATTTAGTTCATACCACTTAAAATTTGTAAGAAAATCCAAAAAAATCGAAGATAGTTTCAATTAAATTTGCTAAAATTTCGTTCATAAAATTAAAATTTTTAAAAAAATCCAAAAAAATCGAAGATAGTTTCAATTAAATTTGCTAAAATTTCGTTCATAAAAATTAAAATTTGTAAGAAAATCCAAAAAAAATCGAAGATAGCTTAAATTAAATTTGCTAAAATTTAGTTCATAAAAATTAAAATTTGTAAAAAATTCCAAAAAAATCGAAAATTGTTTCAATTGAATTTGCTAAAATTTAGTTCATAAAACTTAAAATTTGTAAGAAAATCTAAAACAATCTTAGATAGTTCATATAAAATTTGCTAAAATTTAGTTCAAAAACATAAAATTTGTCAGAAAATCCAAAAAAATCGAAGATATTTTCAATTTAATTTGCTAAAATTTCGTTCATAAAAATTAAAATTTGTAGGAAAATCCAAAAAAATCGAAGATAGTTTCAATTAAATTTGCTATAATTTCGTTCATAAAAATTAAAATTTGTAAGAAAATCCAAAAAAATCGAAGATAGTTTCAATTAAATTCGCTAAAATTTCGTTCATAAAAATAAAATTTGTAAAAAAATCCAAAAAAATCGAAGATAGTATCAATTAAATTTGCTAAAATTTCGTTCATAAAAATTAAAATTTGTAAGAAAATCCAAAAAAAATCGAAGATAGCTTAAATTAATTTTGCTAAAATTTAGTTCATAAAACTTAAAAATTTTAAGAAAATCCAAAAAAATCGACAATAGTTTCAATTAAATTTGCTAAAATTTCGTTCATAAAAATTAAAATTTGTAAAAAAATAAAAAAAAATCGAAGATAGTTTCAATTAAATTTGCTAAAATTTCGTCCCTAAAAATAAAAATATGTAAAAAATCCAAAAAAATCGAAGATAATTTCAATTCAATTTGCTAAAACTTTGTTCATAAAAATTGAAATTTTAAAAAAATCCAAAAAAATCGAAGATAGTTTCAATTAAATTTGCTAAAATTTCGTGCATAAAAATAAAAATTTTCAAAAAAATCCAAAAAAATCGATGATAGTTTCGATTAAATTTGCTAAAGTTTCGTTCATAAAAATTAAAATTTGTAAAAAAATCCTAAAAAATCGACAATAGTTTCAATTAATTTTGCAAAAATTTCGTTCATAAAAATTAAAATTTGTTAAAAAGTCAAAAAAAATCGAAGATAGTTTCAATTAAATTTGCTAAAATTTGGTTCATAAAAATTAAAATTTGTAAGAAAATCCAAAAAAATCGAAGATCGTTTCAATTAAATTTGCTAAAATTTCGTTCATAAAAATTAAAATTTGTACGATAATACGAAAAAATCGAAGATAGCTTAAAATAAATTTGCTAAAATTTAGTTCATAAAACTTAAAATTTTTTAGAAAATCCAAAAAAATCGAAGATAGTTTCAATTAAATTTGCTAAAATTTCGTTCATAAAAATTAAAATTTGTAAAAAAATCCAAAAAAATCGAAGATAGTTTCATTTAAATTTGCTAAAATTTCGTTCATAAAAATTAAAATTTGTAAAAAAATCCAAAAAAATCGAAGATAGTATCAATTAAATTTGCTAAAATTTCGTTCATAAAAATTAAAATTTGTAAGAAAATCCAAAAAAAATCGAAGATAGCTTAAATTAATTTTGCCAAAATTTAGTTCATAAAACTTAAAAATTTTAAGAAAATCCAAAAAAATCGACAATAGTTTCAATTAAATTTGCTAAAATTTCGTTCATAAAAATTAAAATTTGTAAAAAAATAAAAAAAAATCGAAGATAGTTTCAATTAAATTTGCTAAAATTTCGTCCCTAAAAATAAAAATATGTAAAAAATCCAAAAAAATCGAAGATAATTTCAATTCAATTTGCTAAAACTTTGTTCATAAAAATTGAAATTTTAAAAAAATCCAAAAAAATCGAAGATAGTTTCAATTAAATTTGCTAAAATTTCGTGCATAAAAATAAAAATTTGCAAAAAAATCGAAGATAGTTTCGATTAAATTTGCTAAAGTTTCGTTCATAAAAATTAAAATTTGTAAAAAAATCCTAAAAAATCGACAATAGTTTCAATTAATTTTGCAAAAATTTCGTTCATAAAAATTAAAATTTGTTAAAAAGTAAAAAAAAATCGAAGATAGTTTCAATTAAATTTGCTAAAATTTGGTTCATAAAAATTAAAATTTGTAAGAAAATCCAAAAAAATCGAAGATCGTTTCAATTAAATTTGCTAAAATTTCGTTCATAAAAATTAAAATTTGTACGATAATACGAAAAAATCGAAGATAGCTTAAAATAAATTTGCTAAAATTTAGTTCATAAAACTTAAAATTTTTTAGAAAATCCAAAAAAATCGAAGATAGTTTCAATTAAATTTGCTAAAATTTCGTTCATAAAAATTAAAATTTGTAAAAAAATCCAAAAAAATCGAAGATAGTTTCATTTAAATTTGCTAAAATTTCGTTCATAAAAATTAAAATTTGTAAAAAAATCCAAAAAAATCGAAGATAGTTTCATTTAAATTTGCTAAAATTTCGTTCATAAAAATTAAAATTTGTAAAAAAATCCTAAAAAATCGACAATAGTTTCAATTAATTTTGCAAAAATTTCGTTCATAAAAATTAAAATTTGTAAAAAAATCCAAAAAAATCGGAGATAGTTTCATTTAAATTTGCTAAAATTTCGTTCATAAAAATTAAAATTTGTAAAAAAATCTAAAAAAATCGAAGATAGTTTCAATTAAATTTGCTAAAATTTCGTTCATACAAATTAAAATTTGTAAGAAAATCCAACAAAATCCAAGATAGTTTCAATTAAATTTGCTAAAATTTCGTTCATGAAAATTAAAATTTGTAAGAATATCCAAAAAAATCGAAGATAGTTTCAATTAAATTTGCTAAAATTTCGTTCATAAAATTAAAATTTTTAAAAAAATCCAAAAAAATCGAAGATAGTTTCCATTAAATTTGCTAAAATTTCGTTCATAAAAATATAATTTTTAAAAAAATCCAAAAAAATCGAAGATAGTATCAATTAAATTTGCTAAAATTTCGTTCATAAAAATTAAAATTTGTAAGAAAATCCAAAAAAAATCGAAGATAGCTTAAATTAATTTTGCTAAAATTTAGTTCATAAAACTAAAAAATTTTAAGGAAATCCAAAAAAATCGACAATAGTTTCAATTAAATTTGCTAAAATTTCGTTCATAAAAATTAAAATTTGTAAAAAAATAAAAAAAAATCGAAGATAGTTTCAATTAAATTTGCTAAAATTTCGTTCCTAAAAATAAAAATATGTAAAAAATCCAAAAAAATCGAAGATAATTTCAATTCAATTTGCTAAAACTTTGTTCATAAAAATTGAAATTTTAAAAAAATCCAAAAAAATCGAAGATAGTTTCAATTAAATTTGCTAAAATTTCGTGCATAAAAATAAAAATTTGCAAAAAAATCCAAAAAAATCGAAGATAGTTTCGATTAAATTTGCTAAAGTTTCGTTCATAAAAATTAAAATTTGTAAAAAAATCCTAAAAAATCGACAATAGTTTCAATTAATTTTGCAAAAATTTCGTTCATAAAAATTAAAATTTGTTAAAAAGTCAAAAAAAATCGAAGATAGTTTCAATTAAATTTGCTAAAATTTGGTTCATAAAAATTAAAATTTGTAAGAAAATCCAAAAAAATCGAAGATCGTTTCAATTAAATTTGCTAAAATTTCGTTCATGAAAAATTAAAATTTGTACGATAATACGAAAAAATCGAAGATAGCTTAAAATAAATTTGCTAAAATTTAGTTCATAAAACTTAAAAATTTTAAGAAAATCCAAAAAAATCGACAGTAGTTTCAATTAAATTTGCTAAATTTTTTTTGGTACAAATTAAAATTTTTAAAAAATCCAAAAAAATCGAAGATCGTTTCAATTAAATTTGCTAAAATTTCGTTCATAAAAATTAAAATTTCCAAAAAAATCGAAGATAGTTTCAATTAAATTTGGTAAAATTTAGTTCATAAAACTTGAAAATTTTAAGAAAATCCAAAAAAATCGACAATAGTTTCAATTAAATTTGCTAAAATTTTTTTCGTAAAAATTAAAATTTAAAAAAAAAACCAAAAAAATCGACAATAGTTTCAATTAAATTTGCTAAAATTTTTTTCGTAAAAATTAAAATTTAAAAAAAAAAACAAAAAAATCGAGGATAGTTTCAATTAAATTTGCTAAAATTTCGTTCATAAAAATTAAAATTTGTAAAAAATTCCAAAAAAATCGAAAATTGTTTCAATTGAATTTGCTAAAATTTAGTTCATAAAACTTAAAATTTGTAAGAAAATCTAAAAAAATCTTAGATAATTCATATAAAATTTGCTAAAATTTAGTTCAAAAACATAAAATTTGTCAGAAAATCCAAAAAAATCGAAGATATTTTCAATTTAATTTGCTAAAATTTCGTTCATAAAAATTAAAATTTGTAGGAAAATCCAAAAAAATCGAAGATAGTTTCATTTAAATTTGCTAAAATTTCGTTCATAAAAATTAAAATTTGTAAAAAAATCCTAAAAAATCGACAATAGTTTCAATTAATTTTGCAAAAATTTCGTTCATAAAAATTAAAATTTGTAAAAAAATCCAAAAAAATCGAAGATAGTTTCAATTAAATTTGCTAAAATTTCGTTCATAAAATTAAAATTTGTAGGAAAATCCAAAAAAATCGAAGATAGTTTCATTTAAATTTGCTAAAATTTCGTTCATAAAAATTAAAATTTGTAAAAAAATCCTAAAAAATCGACAATAGTTTCAAATAATTTTGCAAAAATTTCGTTCATAAAAATTAAAATTTGTAAAAAAATCCAAAAAAATCGAAGATAGTTTCAATTAAATTTGCTAAAATTTCGTTCATAAAATTAAAATTTTTAAAAAAATCCAAAAAAATCGAAGATAGTTTCAATTAAATTTGCTAAAATTTCGTTCATAAAAATAAAATTTTTAAAAAAATCCAAAAAAATCGAAGATAGTATCAATTAAATTTGCTAAAATTTCGTTCATAAAAATTAAAATTTGTAAGAAAATCCAAAAAAAATCGAAGATAGCTTAAATTAATTTTGCTAAAATTTAGTTCATAAAACTTAAAAATTTTAAGAAAATCCAAAAAAATCGAAGATATTTTCAATTTAATTTGCTAAAATTTCGTTCATAAAAATTAAAATTTGTAGGAAAATCCAAAAAAATCGAAGATAGTTTCATTTAAATTTGCTAAAATTTCGTTCATAAAAATTAAAATTTGTAAAAAAATCCTAAAAAATCGACAATAGTTTCAATTAATTTTGCAAAAATTTCGTTCATAAAAATTAAAATTTGTAAAAAAATCCAAAAAAATCGAAGATAGTTTCAATTAAATTTGCTAAAATTTCGTTCATAAAATTAAAATTTTTAAAAAAATCCAAAAAAATCGAAGATAGTTTCAATTAAATTTGCTAAAATTTCGTTCATAAAAATAAAATTTTTAAAAAAATCCAAAAAAATCGAAGATAGTATCAATTAAATTTGCTAAAATTTCGTTCATAAAAATTAAAATTTGTAAGAAAATCCAAAAAAATCGAAGATAGCTTAAATTAATTTTGCTAAAATTTAGTTCATAAAACTTAAAAATTTTAAGAAAATCCAAAAAAATCGACAATAGTTTCAATTAAATTTGCTAAAATTTCGTTCATAAAAATTAAAATTTTGTAAGAAAATCCAAAAAAAATCGAAGATAGCTTAAATTAATTTTGCTAAAATTTAGTTCATAAAACTAAAAAATTTTAAGGAAATCCAAAAAAATCGACAATAGTTTCAATTAAATTTGCTAAAATTTCGTTCATAAAAATTAAAATTTGTAAAAAAATAAAAAAAAATCGAAGATAGTTTCAATTAAATTTGCTAAAATTTCGTTCCTAAAAATAAAAATATGTAAAAAATCCAAAAAAATCGAAGATAATTTCAATTCAATTTGCTAAAACTTTGTTCATAAAAATTGAAATTTTAAAAAAATCCAAAAAAATCGAAGATAGTTTCAATTAAATTTGCTAAAATTTCGTGCATAAAAATAAAAATTTGCAAAAAAATCCAAAAAAATCGAAGATAGTTTCGATTAAATTTGCTAAAGTTTCGTTCATAAAAATTAAAATTTGTAAAAAAAACCTAAAAAATCGACAATAGTTTCAATTAATTTTGCAAAAATTTCGTTCATAAAAATTAAAATTGGTTAAAAAGTCAAAAAAAATCGAAGATAGTTTCAATTAAATTTGCTAAAATTTGGTTCATAAAAATTAAAATTTGTAAGAAAATCCAAAAAAATCGAAGATCGTTTCAATTAAATTTGCTAAAATTTCGTTCATGAAAAATTAAAATTTGTACGATAATACGAAAAAATCGAAGATAGCTTAAAATAAATTTGCTAAAATTTAGTTCATAAAACTTAAAAATTTTAAGAAAATCCAAAAAAATCGACAGTAGTTTCAATTAAATTTGCTAAATTTTTTTTGGTACAAATTAAAATTTTTAAAAAATCCAAAAAAATCGAAGATCGTTTCAATTAAATTTGCTAAAATTTCGTTCATAAAAATTAAAATTTCCAAAAAAATCGAAGATAGTTTCAATTAAATTTGGTAAAATTTAGTTCATAAAACTTGAAAATTTTAAGAAAATCCAAAAAAATCGACAATAGTTTCAATTAAATTTGCTAAAATTTTTTTCGTAAAAATTAAAATTTAAAAAAAAAAACCAAAAAAATCGACAATAGTTTCAATTAAATTTGCTAAAATTTTTTTCGTAAAAATTAAAATTTAAAAAAAAAAAAAAAAAAAATCGAGGATAGTTTCAATTAAATTTGCTAAAATTTCGTTCGTAAAAATTAAAATTTGTAAAAAATTCCAAAAAAATCGAAAATTGTTTCAATTGAATTTGCTAAAATTTAGTTCATAAAACTTAAAATTTGTAAGAAAATCTAAAAAAATCTTAGATAGTTCATATAAAATTTGCTAAAATTTAGTTCAAAAACATAAAATTTGTCAGAAAATCCAATAAAATCGAAGATATTTTCAATTTAATTTGCTAAAATTTCGTTCATAAAAATTAAAATTTGTAGGAAAATCCAAAAAAATCGAAGATAGTTTCATTTAAATTTGCTAAAATTTCGTTCATAAAAATTAAAATTTGTAAAAAAATCCTAAAAAATCGACAATAGTTTCAATTAATTTTGCAAAAATTTCGTTCATAAAAATTAAAATTTGTAAAAAAATCCAAAAAAATCGAAGATAGTTTCAATTAAATTTGCTAAAATTTCGTTCATAAAATTAAAATTTTTAAAAAAATCCAAAAAAATCGAAGATAGTTTCCATTAAATTTGCTAAAATTTCGTTCATAAAAATAAAATTTTTAAAAAAATCCAAAAAAATCGAAGATAGTATCAATTAAATTTGCTAAAATTTCGTTCATAAAAATTAAAATTTGTAAGAAAATCCAAAAAAATCGAAGATAGCTTAAATTAATTTTGCTAAAATTTAGTTCATAAAACTAAAAAATTTTAAGGAAATCCAAAAAAATCGACAATAGTTTCAATTAAATTTGCTGAAATTTCGTTCATAAAAATTAAAATTTGTAAAAAAATAAAAAAAAATCGAAGATAGTTTCAATTAAATTTGCTAAAATTTCGTTCCTAAAAATAAAAATATGTAAAAAATCCAAAAAAATCGAAGATAATTTCAATTCAATTTGCTAAAACTTTGTTCATAAAAATTGAAATTTTAAAAAAATCCAAAAAAATCGAAGATAGTTTCAATTAAATTTGCTAAAATTTCGTGCATAAAAATAAAAATTTGCAAAAAAATCCAAATAAATCGAAGATAGTTTCGATTAAATTTGCTAAAGTTTCGTTCATAAAAATTAAAATTTGTAAAAAAATCCTAAAAAATCGACAATAGTTTCAATTAATTTTGCAAAAATTTCGTTCATAAAAATTAAAATTTGTTAAAAAGTCAAAAAAAATCGAAGATAGTTTCAATTAAATTTGCTAAAATTTGGTTCATAAAAATTAAAATTTGTAAGAAAATCCAAAAAAATCGAAGATCGTTTCAATTAAATTTGCTAAAATTTCGTTCATGAAAAATTAAAATTTGTACGATAATACGAAAAAATTGAAGATAGCTTAAAATAAATTTGCTAAAATTTAGTTCATAAAACTTAAAAATTTTAAGAAAATCCAAAAAAATCGACAGTAGTTTCAATTAAATTTGCTAAATTTTTTTTGGTACAAATTAAAATTTTTAAAAAATCCAAAAAAATCGAAGATCGTTTCAATTAAATTTGCTAAAATTTCGTTCAAAAAAATTAAAATTTCCAAAAAAATCGAAGATAGTTTCAATTAAATTTGGTAAAATTTAGTTCATAAAACTTGAAAATTTTAAGAAAATCCAAAAAAATCGACAATAGTTTCAATTAAATTTGCTAAAATTTTTTTCGTAAAAATTAAAATTTAAAAAAAAAAAACAAAAAAATCGACAATAGTTTCAATTAAATTTGCTAAAATTTTTTTCGTAAAAATTAAAATTTAAAAAAAAAAAACAAAAAAATCGAGGATAGTTTCAATTAAATTTGCTAAAATTTCGTTCATAAAAATTAAAATTTGTAAAAAATTCCAAAAAAATCGAAAATTGTTTCAATTGAATTTGCTAAAATTTAGTTCATAAAACTTAAAATTTGTAAGAAAATCTAAAACAATCTTAGATAGTTCATATAAAATTTGCTAAAATTTAGTTCAAAAACATAAAATTTGTCAGAAAATCCAAAAAAATCGAAGATATTTTCAATTTAATTTGCTAAAATTTCGTTCATAAAAATTAAAATTTGTAGGAAAATCCAAAAAAATCGAAGATAGTTTCAATTAAAATTGCTAAAATTTCGTTCATAAAAATTAAAATTTGTAAAAAAATCCTAAAAAATCGACAATAGTTTCAATTAATTTTGCAAAAATTTCGTTCATAAAAAGTAAAATTTGTAAAAAAATCCAAAAAAATCGAAGATAGTTTCATTTAAATTTGCTAAAATTTCGTTCATAAAAATTAAAATTTGTAAACAAATCTAAAAAAATCGAAGATAGTTTCAATTAAATTTGCTAAAATTTCGTTGATAAAAATTAAAATTTGTAAGAAAATCCAACAAAATCCAAGATAGTTTCAATTAAATTTGCTAAAATTTCGTTCATAAAAATTAAAATTTGTAAGAAAATCCAAAAAAATCGAAGATAGTTTCAATTAAATTCGCTAAAATTTCGTTCATAAAAATAAAATTTGTAAAAAAATCCAAAAAAATCGAAGATAGTATCAATTAAATTTGCTAAAATTTCGTTCATAAAAATTAAAATTTGTAAGAAAATCCAAAAAAAATCGAAGATAGCTTAAATTAATTTTGCTAAAATTTAGTTCATAAAAATTAAAATTTGTCAGAAAATCCAAAAAAATCGAAGATAGCTTAAATTAAATTTGCTAAAATTTAGTTCATAAAACTTAAAACTTTTAAGAAAATCCAAAAAATCGAAGATAGTTTGAATTAAATTTGCTAAAATTTCGTTCATAAAAATTAAAATTTGTTAAAAAGTAAAAAAAAATCGAAGATAGTTTCAATTAAATTTGCTAAAATTTGGTTCATAAAAATTAAAATTTGTAAGAAAATCCAAAAAAATCGAAGATCGTTTCAATTAAATTTGCTAAAATTTCGTTCATAAAAATTAAAATTGTAAGAAAATCCAAAAAAAATTGAAGATAGCTTAAATTAAATTTGCTAAAATTTAGTTCATAAAACTTAAAAATTTAAAGAAAATCCAAAAAAATCGAAAATAGTTTCAATTAAATTTGCTAAAATTTCGTTCATAAAAATTAAAATTTATAAAAAAATCCAAAAAAATCGAAGATAGTTTTAATTAAATTTGCTAAAATTTCGTTCCTAAAAATAAAAATATGTAAAAAATCCAAAAAAATCGAAGATAATTTCAATTCAATTTGCTAAAACATTGTTCATAAAAATTGAAATTTAAAAAAAATCCAAAAAAATCGAATATAGTTTCAATTAAATTTGCTAAAATTTTGTGCAAAAAAATAAAAATTTTCAAAAAGTCGAAGATAGTTTCAATTAAATTTGCTAAAATTTCGTTCATAAAAATTAAAATTTATAAAAAAATCCAAAAAAATCGAAGATAGTTTCATTTAAATTTGCTAAAATTTGGTTCATAAAAATTAAAATTTGTATGAAAATCCAAAAAAAATCGAAGATAGTTTCAATTAAATTCGCTAAAATTTCTTTCATAAAAATAAAATTTGTAAAAAAATCCAAAAAAATCGAAGATAGTATCAATTAAATTTGCTAAAATTTCGTTCATAAAAATTAAAATTTGTAAGAAAATCCAAAAAAAATCGAAGATAGCTTAAATTAATTTTGCTAAAATTTAGTTCATAAAACTTAAAAATTTTAAGAAAATCCAAAAAAATCGACAATAGTTTCAATTAAATTTGCTAAAATTTCGTTCATAAAAATTAAAATTTGTAAAAAAATAAAAAAAAATCGAAGATAGTTTCAATTAAATTTGCTAAAATTTCGTCCCTAAAAATAAAAATATGTAAAAAATCCAAAAAAATCGAAGATAATTTCAATTCAATTTGCTAAAACTTTGTTCATAAAAATTGAAATTTTAAAAAAATCCAAAAAAATCGAAGATAGTTTCAATTAAATTTGCTAAAATTTCGTGCATAAAAATAAAATTTTCAAAAAAATCCAAAAAAATCGATGATAGTTTCGATTAAATTTGCTAAAGTTTCGTTCATAAAAATTAAAATTTGTAAAAAAATCCTAAAAATCGACAATAGTTTCAATTAATTTTGCAAAAATTTCGTTCATAAAATTAAAATTTGTTAAAAAGTCAAAAAAAATCGAAGATAGTTTCAATTAAATTTGCTAAATTTGGTTCATAAAAATTAAAATTTGTAAGAAAATCCAAAAAAATCGAAGATCGTTTCAATTAAATTTGCTAAAATTTCGTTCATAAAAATTAAAATTTGTACGATAATACGAAAAAATCGAAGATAGCTTAAAATAAATTTGCTAAAATTTAGTTCATAAAACTTAAAATTTTTTAGAAAATCCAAAAAAATCGAAGATAGTTTCAATTAAATTTGCTAAAATTTCGTTCATAAAAATTAAAATTTGTAAAAAAATCCAAAAAAATCGAAGATAGTTTCATTTAAATTTGCTAAAATTTCGTTCATAAAAATTAAAATTTGTAAAAAAATCCAAAAAAATCGAAGATAGTTTCATTAAATTTGCTAAAATTTCGTTCATAAAAATTAAAATTTGTAAAAAAATCCAAAAAAATCGAAGATAGTTTCATTTAAATTTGCTAAAATTTCGTTCATAAAAATTAAAATTTGTAAAAAAATCCAAAAAAATCGAATATAGTTTCATTTAAATTTGCTAAAATTTCGTTCATAAAAATTAAAATTTGTAAAAAAATCCTAAAAAATCGACAATAGTTTCAATTAATTTTGCAAAAATTTCGTTCATAAAAATTAAAATTTGTAAAAAAATCCAAAAAAATCGGAGATAGTTTCATTTAAATTTGCTAAAATTTCGTTCATAAAAATTAAAATTTGTAAAAAAATCTAAAAAAATCGAAGATAGTTTCAATTAAATTTGCTAAAATTTCGTTCATAAAAATTAAAATTTGTAAGAAAATCCAACAAAATCCAAGATAGTTTCAATTAAATTTGCTAAAATTTCGTTCATGAAAATTAAAATTTGTAAGAATATCCAAAAAAATCGAAGATAGTTTCAATTAAATTTGCTAAAATTTCGTTCATAAAATTAAAATTTTAAAAAAATCCAAAAAAATCGAAGATAGTTTCCATTAAATTTGCTAAAATTTCGTTCATAAAAATATAATTTTTAAAAAAATCCAAAAAAATCGAAGATAGTATCAATTAAATTTGCTAAAATTTCGTTCATAAAAATTAAAATTTGTAAGAAAATCCAAAAAAAATCGAAGATAGCTTAAATTAATTTTGCTAAAATTTAGTTCATAAAACTAAAAAATTTTAAGGAAATCCAAAAAAATCGACAATAGTTTCAATTAAATTTGCTAAATTTCGTTCATAAAAATTAAAATTTGTAAAAAAATAAAAAAAAATCGAAGATAGTTTCAATTAAATTTGCTAAAATTTCGTTCCTAAAAATAAAAATATGTAAAAAATCCAAAAAAATCGAAGATAATTTCAATTCAATTTGCTAAAACTTTGTTCATAAAAATTGAAATTTTAAAAAAATCCAAAAAAATCGAAGATAGTTTCAATTAAATTTGCTAAAATTTCGTGCATAAAAATAAAAATTTGCAAAAAAATCCAAAAAAATCGAAGATAGTTTCGATTAAATTTGCTAAAGTTTCGTTCATAAAAATTAAAATTTGTAAAAAAATCCTAAAAAATCGACAATAGTTTCAATTAATTTTGCAAAAATTTCGTTCATAAAAATTAAAATTTGTTAAAAAGTCAAAAAAAATCGAAGATAGATTCAATTAAATTTGCTAAAATTTGGTTCATAAAAATTAAAATTTGTAAGAAAATCCAAAAAAATTGAAGATCGTTTCAATTAAATTTGCTAAATTTCGTTCATGAAAAATTAAAATTTGTACGATAATACGAAAAAATCGAAGATAGCTTAAAATAAATTTGCTAAAATTTAGTTCATAAAACTTAAAAATTTTAAGAAAATCCAAAAAAATCGACAGTAGTTTCAATTAAATTTGCTAAATTTTTTTGGTACAAATTAAAATTTTAAAAAATCCAAAAAAATCGAAGATCGTTTCAATTAAATTTGCTAAAATTTCGTTCATAAAAATTAAAATTTCCAAAAAAATCGAAGATAGTTTCAATTAAATTTGGTAAAATTTAGTTCATAAAACTTGAAAATTTTAAGAAAATCCAAAAAAATCGACAATAGTTTCAATTAAATTTGCTAAAATTTTTTTCGTAAAAATTAAAATTTAAAAAAAATCGACAATAGTTTCAATTAAATTTGCTAAAATTTTTTTCGTAAAATTAAAATTTAAAAAAAAAAAAAAAAAAATCGAGGATAGTTTCAATTAAATTTGCTAAAATTTCGTTCATAAAAATTAAAATTTGTAAAAAATTCCAAAAAAATCGAAAATTGTTTCAATTGAATTTGCTAAAATTTAGTTCATAAAACTTAAAATTTGTAAGAAAATCTAAAAAAATCTTAGATAGTTCATATAAAATTTGCTAAAATTTAGTTCAAAAACATAAAATTTGTCAGAAAATCCAAAAAAATCGAAGATATTTTCAATTTAATTTGCTAAAATTTCGTTCATAAAAATTAAAATTTGTAGGAAAATCCAAAAAAATCGAAGATAGTTTCATTTAAATTTGCTAAAATTTCGTTCATAAAAATTAAAATTTGTAAAAAAATCCTAAAAAATCGACAATAGTTTCAATTAATTTTGCAAAAATTTCGTTCATAAAAATTAAAATTTGTAAAAAAATCCAAAAAAATCGAAGATAGTTTCAATTAAATTTGCTAAAATTTCGTTCATAAAATTAAAATTTGTAGGAAAATCCAAAAAATCGAAGATAGTTTCATTTAAATTTGCTAAAATTTCGTTCATAAAAATTAAAATTTGTAAAAAAATCCTAAAAAATCGACAATAGTTTCAAATAATTTTGCAAAAATTTCGTTCATAAAAATTAAAATTTGTAAAAAAATCCAAAAAAATCGAAGATAGTTTCAATTAAATTTGCTAAAATTTCGTTCATAAAATTAAAATTTTTAAAAAAATCCAAAAAAATCGAAGATAGTTTCAATTAAATTTGCTAAAATTTCGTTCATAAAAATAAAATTTTTAAAAAAATCCAAAAAAATCGAAGATAGTATCAATTAAATTTGCTAAAATTTCGTTCATAAAAATTAAAATTTGTAAGAAAATCCAAAAAAAATCGAAGATAGCTTAAATTAATTTTGCTAAAATTTAGTTCATAAAACTTAAAAATTTTAAGAAAATCCAAAAAAATCGAAGATATTTTCAATTTAATTTGCTAAAATTTCGTTCATAAAAATTAAAATTTGTAGGAAAATCCAAAAAAATCGAAGATAGTTTCATTTAAATTTGCTAAAATTTCGTTCATAAAAATTAAAATTTGTAAAAAAATCCAAAAAAATCGAAGATAGTTTCATTTAAATTTGCTAAAATTTCGTTCATAAAAATTAAAATTTGTAAAAAAATCCAAAAAAATCGAATATAGTTTCATTTAAATTTGCTAAAATTTCGTTCATAAAAATTAAAATTTGTAAAAAAATCCTAAAAAATCGACAATAGTTTCAATTAATTTTGCAAAAATTTCGTTCATAAAAATTAAAATTTGTAAAAAAATCCAAAAAATCGGAGATAGTTTCATTTAAATTTGCTAAAATTTCGTTCATAAAAATTAAAATTTGTAAAAAAATCTAAAAAAATCGAAGATAGTTTCAATTAAATTTGCTAAAATTTCGTTCATAAAAATTAAAATTTGTAAGAAAATCCAACAAAATCCAAGATAGTTTCAATTAAATTTGCTAAAATTTCGTTCATGAAAATTAAAATTTGTAAGAATATCCAAAAAAATCGAAGATAGTTTCAATTAAATTTGCTAAAATTTCGTTCATAAAATTAAAATTTTTAAAAAAATCCAAAAAAATCGAAGATAGTTTCCATTAAATTTGCTAAAATTTCGTTCATAAAAATATAATTTTTAAAAAAATCCAAAAAAATCGAAGATAGTATCAATTAAATTTGCTAAAATTTCGTTCATAAAAATTAAAATTTGTAAGAAAATCCAAAAAAAATCGAAGATAGCTTAAATTAATTTTGCTAAAATTTAGTTCATAAAACTAAAAAATTTTAAGGAAATCCAAAAAAATCGACAATAGTTTCAATTAAATTTGCTAAAATTTCGTTCATAAAAATTAAAATTTGTAAAAAAATAAAAAAAAATCGAAGATAGTTTCAATTAAATTTGCTAAAATTTCGTTCCTAAAAATAAAAATATGTAAAAAATCCAAAAAAATCGAAGATAATTTCAATTCAATTTGCTAAAACTTTGTTCATAAAAATTGAAATTTTAAAAAAATCCAAAAAAATCGAAGATAGTTTCAATTAAATTTGCTAAAATTTCGTGCATAAAAATAAAAATTTGCAAAAAAATCCAAAAAAATCGAAGATAGTTTCGATTAAATTTGCTAAAGTTTCGTTCATAAAAATTAAAATTTGTAAAAAAATCCTAAAAAATCGACAATAGTTTCAATTAATTTTGCAAAAATTTCGTTCATAAAAATTAAAATTTGTTAAAAAGTCAAAAAAAATCGAAGATAGTTTCAATTAAATTTGCTAAAATTTGGTTCATAAAAATTAAAATTTGTAAGAAAATCCAAAAAAATCGAAGATCGTTTCAATTAAATTTGCTAAAATTTCGTTCATGAAAAATTAAAATTTGTACGATAATACGAAAAAATCGAAGATAGCTTAAAATAAATTTGCTAAAATTTAGTTCATAAAACTTAAAAATTTTAAGAAAATCCAAAAAAATCGACAGTAGTTTCAATTAAATTTGCTAAATTTTTTTTGGTACAAATTAAAATTTTTAAAAAATCCAAAAAAATCGAAGATCGTTTCAATTAAATTTGCTAAAATTTCGTTCATAAAAATTAAAATTTCCAAAAAAATCGAAGATAGTTTCAATTAAATTTGGTAAAATTTAGTTCATAAAACTTGAAAATTTTAAGAAAATCCAAAAAAATCGACAATAGTTTCAATTAAATTTGCTAAAATTTTTTTCGTAAAAATTAAAATTTAAAAAAAATCGACAATAGTTTCAATTAAATTTGCTAAAATTTTTTTCGTAAAAATTAAAATTTAAAAAAAAAAAAAAAAAAAATCGAGGATAGTTTCAATTAAATTTGCTAAAATTTCGTTCATAAAAATTAAAATTTGTAAAAAATTCCAAAAAAATCGAAAATTGTTTCAATTGAATTTGCTAAAATTTAGTTCATAAAACTTAAAATTTGTAAGAAAATCTAAAAAAATCTTAGATAGTTCATATAAAATTTGCTAAAATTTAGTTCAAAAACATAAAATTTGTCAGAAAATCCAAAAAAATCGAAGATATTTTCAATTTAATTTGCTAAAATTTCGTTCATAAAAATTAAAATTTGTAGGAAAATCCAAAAAAATCGAAGATAGTTTCATTTAAATTTGCTAAAATTTCGTTCATAAAAATTAAAATTTGTAAAAAAATCCTAAAAAATCGACAATAGTTTCAATTAATTTTGCAAAAATTTCGTTCATAAAAATTAAAATTTGTAAAAAAATCCAAAAAAATCGAAGATAGTTTCAATTAAATTTGCTAAAATTTCGTTCATAAAATTAAAATTTGTAGGAAAATCCAAAAAATCGAAGATAGTTTCATTTAAATTTGCTAAAATTTCGTTCATAAAAATTAAAATTTGTAAAAAAATCCTAAAAAATCGACAATAGTTTCAAATAATTTTGCAAAAATTTCGTTCATAAAAATTAAAATTTGTAAAAAAATCCAAAAATATCAAAGATAGTTTCAATTAAATTTGCTAAAATTTCGTTCATAAAATTAAAATTTTTAAAAAAATCCAAAAAAATCGAAGATAGTTTCAATTAAATTTGCTAAAATTTCGTTCATAAAAATAAAATTTTTAAAAAAATCCAAAAAAATCGAAGATAGTATCAATTAAATTTGCTAAAATTTCGTTCATAAAAATTAAAATTTGTAAGAAAATCCAAAAAAAATCGAAGATAGCTTAAATTAATTTTGCTAAAATTTAGTTCATAAAACTTAAAAATTTTAAGAAAATCCAAAAAAATCGAAGATATTTTCAATTTAATTTGCTAAAATTTCGTTCATAAAAATTAAAATTTGTAGGAAAATCCAAAAAAATCGAAGATAGTTTCATTTAAATTTGCTAAAATTTCGTTCATAAAAATTAAAATTTGTAAAAAAATCCTAAAAAATCGACAATAGTTTCAATTAATTTTGCAAAAATTTCGTTCATAAAAATTAAAATTTGTAAAAAAATCCAAAAAAATCGAAGATAGTTTCAATTAAATTTGCTAAAATTTCGTTCATAAAATTAAAATTTTTAAAAAAATCCAAAAAAATCGAAGATAGTTTCAATTTAATTTGCTAAAATTTCGTTCATAAAAATTAAAATTTGTAGGAAAATCCAAAAAAATCGAAGATAGTTTCATTTAAATTTGCTAAAATTTCGTTCATAAAAATTAAAATTTGTAAAAAAATCCTAAAAAATCGACAATAGTTTCAATTAATTTTGCAAAAATTTCGTTCATAAAAATTAAAATTTGTAAAAAAATCCAAAAAAATCGAAGATAGTTTCAATTAAATTTGCTAAAATTTCGTTCATAAAATTAAAATTTTTAAAAAAATCCAAAAAAATCGAAGATAGTTTCCATTAAATTTGCTAAAATTTCGTTCATAAAAATAAAATTTTTAAAAAAATCCAAAAAAATCGAAGATAGTATCAATTAAATTTGCTAAAATTTCGTTCATAAAAATTAAAATTTGTAAGAAAATCCCAAAAAAATCGAAGATAGCTTAAATTAATTTTGCTAAAATTTAGTTCATAAAACTAAAAAATTTAAAGGAAATCCAAAAAAATCGACAATAGTTTCAATTAAATTTGCTAAAGTTTCGTTCATAAAAATTAAAATTTGTAAAAAAATCCTAAAAAATCGACAATAGTTTCAATTAATTTTGCAAAAATTTCGTTCATAAAAATTAAAATTTGTTAAAAAGTCAAAAAAAATCGAAGATAGTTTCAATTAAATTTGCTAAAATTTGGTTCATAAAAATTAAAATTTGTAAGAAAATCCAAAAAAATCGAAGATCGTTTCAATTAAATTTGCTAAAATTTCGTTCATGAAAAATTAAAATTTGTACCATAATACGAAAAAATCGAAGATAGCTTAAAATAAATTTGCTAAAATTTAGTTCATAAAACTTAAAAATTTTAAGAAAATCCAAAAAAATCGACAGTAGTTTCAATTAAATTTGCTAAATTTTTTTTGGTACAAATTAAAATTTTTAAAAAATCCAAAAAAATCGAAGATCGTTTCAATTAAATTTGCTAAAATTTCGTTCATAAAAATTAAAATTTCCAAAAAAATCGAAGATAGTTTCAATTAAATTTGGTAAAATTTAGTTCATAAAACTTGAAAATTTTAAGAAAATCCAAAAAAATCGACAATAGTTTCAATTAAATTTGCTAAAATTTTTTTCGTAAAAATTAAAATTTAAAAAAAAAACCAAAAAAATCGACAATAGTTTCAATTAAATTTGCTAAAATTTTTTTCGTAAAAATTAAAATTTAAAAAAAAAACAAAAAAATCGAGGATAGTTTCAATTAAATTTGCTAAAATTGCGTTCATAAAAATTAAAATTTGTAAAAAATTCCAAAAAAATCGAAAATTGTTTCAATTGAATTTGCTAAAATTTAGTTCATAAAACTTAAAATTTGTAAGAAAATCTAAAAAAATCTTAGATAGTTCATATAAAATTTGCTAAAATTTAGTTCAAAAACATAAAATTTGTCAGAAAATCCAAAAAAATCGAAGATATTTTCAATTTAATTTGCTAAAATTTCGTTCATAAAAATTAAAATTTGTAGGAAAATCCAAAAAAATCGAAGATAGTTTCATTTAAATTTGCTAAAATTTCGTTCATAAAAATTAAAATTTGTAAAAAAATCCTAAAAAATCGACAATAGTTTCAATTAATTTTGCAAAAATTTCGTTCATAAAAATTAAAATTTGTAAAAAAATCCAAAAAAATCGAAGATAGTTTCAATTAAATTTGCTAAAATTTCGTTCATAAAATTAAAATTTTTAAAAAAATCCAAAAAAATCGAAGATAGTTTCAATTAAATTTGCTAAAATTTCGTTCCTAAAAATAAAAATATGTAAAAAATCCAAAAAAATCGAAGATAATTTCAATTCAATTTGCTAAAACTTTGTTCATAAAAATTGAAATTTTAAAAAAATCCAAAAAAATCGAAGATAGTTTCAATTAAATTTGCTAAAATTTCGTGCATAAAAATAAAAATTTGCAAAAAAATCCAAAAAAATCGAAGGTAGTTTCGATTAAATTTGCTAAAGTTTCGTTCATAAAAATTAAAATTTGTAAAAAAATCCTAAAAAATCGACAATAGTTTCAATTAATTTTGCAAAAATTTCGTTCATAAAAATTAAAATTTGTTAAAAAGTCAAAAAAATCGAAGATAGTTTCAATTAAATTTGCTAAAATTTGGTTCATAAAAATTAAAATTTGTAAGAAAATCCAAAAAAATCGAAGATCGTTTCAATTAAATTTGCTAAAATTTCGTTCATGAAAAATTAAAATTTGTACCATAATACGAAAAAATCGAAGATAGCTTAAAATAAATTTGCTAAAATTTAGTTCATAAAACTTAAAAATTTTAAGAAAATCCAAAAAAATCGACAGTAGTTTCAATTAAATTTGCTAAATTTTTTTTGGTACAAATTAAAATTTTTAAAAAATCCAAAAAAATCGAAGATCGTTTCAATTAAATTTGCTAAAATTTCGTTCATAAAAATTAAAATTTCCAAAAAAATCGAAGATAGTTTCAATTAAATTTGGTAAAATTTAGTTCATAAAACTTGAAAATTTTAAGAAAATCCAAAAAAATCGACAATAGTTTCAATTAAATTTGCTAAAATTTTTTTCGTAAAAATTAAAATTTAAAAAAAAAACCAAAAAAATCGACAATAGTTTCAATTAAATTTGCTAAAATTTTTTTCGTAAAAATTAAAATTTAAAAAAAAAACAAAAAAATCGAGGATAGTTTCAATTAAATTTGCTAAAATTGCGTTCATAAAAATTAAAATTTGTAAAAAATTCCAAAAAAATCGAAAATTGTTTCAATTGAATTTGCTAAAATTTAGTTCATAAAACTTAAAATTTGTAAGAAAATCTAAAAAAATCTTAGATAGTTCATATAAAATTTGCTAAAATTTAGTTCAAAAACATAAAATTTGTCAGAAAATCCAAAAAAATCGAAGATATTTTCAATTTAATTTGCTAAAATTTCGTTCATAAAAATTAAAATTTGTAGGAAAATCCAAAAAAATCGAAGATAGTTTCATTTAAATTTGCTAAAATTTCGTTCATAAAAATTAAAATTTGTAAAAAAATCCTAAAAAATCGACAATAGTTTCAATTAATTTTGCAAAAATTTCGTTCATAAAAATTAAAATTTGTAAAAAAATCCAAAAAAATCGAAGATAGTTTCAATTAAATTTGCTAAAATTTCGTTCATAAAATTAAAATTTTTAAAAAAATCCAAAAAAATCGAAGATAGTTTCAATTAAATTTGCTAAAATTTCGTTCCTAAAAATAAAAATATGTAAAAAATCCAAAAAAATCGAAGATAATTTCAATTCAATTTGCTAAAACTTTGTTCATAAAAATTGAAATTTTAAAAAAATCCAAAAAAATCGAAGATAGTTTCAATTAAATTTGCTAAAATTTCGTGCATAAAAATAAAAATTTGCAAAAAAATCCAAAAAAATCGAAGGTAGTTTCGATTAAATTTGCTAAAGTTTCGTTCATAAAAATTAAAATTTGTAAAAAAATCCTAAAAAATCGACAATAGTTTCAATTAATTTTGCAAAAATTTCGTTCATAAAAATTAAAATTTGTTAAAAAGTCAAAAAAAATCGAAGATAGTTTCAATTAAATTTGCTAAAATTTGGTTCATAAAAATTAAAATTTGTAAGAAAATCCAAAAAAATCGAAGATCGTTTCAATTAAATTTGCTAAAATTTCGTTCATGAAAAATTAAAATTTGTACGATAATACGAAAAAATCGAAGATAGCTTAAAATAAATTTGCTAAAATTTAGTTCATAAAACTTAAAAATTTTAAGAAAATCCAAAAAAATCGACAGTAGTTTCAATTAAATTTGCTAAATTTTTTTTGGTACAAATTAAAATTTTTAAAAAATCCAAAAAAATCGAAGATCGTTTCAATTAAATTTGCTAAAATTTCGTTCATAAAAATTAAAATTTCCAAAAAAATCGAAGATAGTTTCAATTAAATTTGGTAAAATTTAGTTCATAAAACTTGAAAATTTTAAGAAAATCCAAAAAAATCGACAATAGTTTCAATTAAATTTGCTAAAATTTTTTTCGTAAAAATTAAAATTTAAAAAAAAAACCAAAAAAATCGACAATAGTTTCAATTAAATTTGCTAAAATTTTTTTCGTAAAAATTAAAATTTAAAAAAAAAAAAAAAAAAAAATCGAGGATAGTTTCAATTAAATTTGCTAAAATTTCGTTCATAAAAATTAAAATTTGTAAAAAATTCCAAAAAAATCGAAAATTGTTTCAATTGAATTTGCTAAAATTTAGTTCATAAAACTTAAAATTTGTAAGAAAATCTAAAAAAATCTTAGATAGTTCATATAAAATTTGCTAAAATTTAGTTCAAAAACATAAAATTTGTCAGAAAATCCAAAAAAATCGAAGATATTTTCAATTTAATTTGCTAAAATTTCGTTCATAAAAATGAAAATTTGTAGGAAAATCCAAAAAAATCGAAGATAGTTTCATTTAAATTTGCTAAAATTTCGTTCATAAAAATTAAAATTTGTAAAAAAATAAAAAAAAATCGAAGATAGTTTCAATTAAATTTGCTAAAATTTCGTCCCTAAAAATAAAAATATGTAAAAAATCGAAGATAATTTCAATTCAATTTGCTAAAACTTTGTTCATAAAAATTGAAATTTTAAAAAAATCCAAAAAAATCGAAGATAGTTTCAATTAAATTTTCTAAAATTTCGTGCATAAAAATAAAAATTTGCAAAAAAATCCAAAAAAATCGAAGATAGTTTCGATTAAATTTGCTAAAGTTTCGTTCATAAAAATTAAAATTTGTAAAAAAATCCTAAAAAATCGACAATAGTTTCAATTAATTTTACAAAAATTTCGTTCATAAAAATTAAAATTTGTTAAGAAGTCAAAAAAAATCGAAGATAGTTTCAATTAAATTTGCTAAAATTTGGTTCATAAAAATTAAAATTTGTAAGAAAATCCAAAAAAATCGAAGATCGTTTCAATTAAATTTGCTAAAATTTCGTTCATGAAAAATTAAAATTTGTACGATAATACGAAAAAATCGAAGATAGCTTAAAATAAATTTGCTAAAATTTAGTTCCTAAAACTTAAAAATTTTAAGAAAATCCAAAAAAATCGACAGTAGTTTCAATTAAATTTGCTAAATTTTTTTTGGTACAAATTAAAATTTTTAAAAAATCCAAAAAAATCGAAGATCGTTTCAATTAAATTTGCTAAAATTTCGTTCATAAAAATTAAAATTTCCAAAAAAATCGAAGATAGTTTCAATTAAATTTGGTAAAATTTAGTTCATAAAACTTGAAAATTTTAAGAAAATCCAAAAAAATCGACAATAGTTTCAATTAAATTTGCTAAAATTTTTTTCGTAAAAATTAAAATTTAAAAAAAAAAACCAAAAAAATCGACAATAGTTTCAATTAAATTTGCTAAAATTTTTTTCGTAAAAATTAAAATTTAAAAAAAAAAACAAAAAAATCGAGGATAGTTTCAATTAAATTTGCTAAAATTTCGTTCATAAAAATTAAAATTTGTAAAAAATTCCAAAAAAATCGAAAATTGTTTCAATTGAATTTGCTAAAATTTAGTTCATAAAACTTAAAATTTGTAAGAAAATCTAAAAAAATCTTAGATAGTTCATATAAAATTTGCTAAAATTTAGTTCAAAAACATAAAATATGTCAGAAAATCCAAAAAAATCGAAGATATTTTCAATTTAATTTGCTAAAATTTCGTTCATAAAAATTAATATTTGTAGGAAAATCCAAAAAAATCGAAGATAGTTTCATTTAAATTTGCTAAAATTTCGTTCATAAAAATTAAAATTTGTAAAAAAATCCTAAAAAATCGACAATAGTTTCAATTAATTTTGCAAAAATTTCGTTCATAAAAATTAAAATTTGTAAAAAAATCCAAAAAAATCGAAGATAGTTTCAATTAAATTTGCTAAAATTTCGTTCATAAAATTAAAATTTTTAAAAAAATCCAAAAAAATCGAAGATAGTTTCCATTAAATTTGCTAAAATTTCGTTCATAAAAATAAAATTTTTAAAAAAATCCAAAAAAATCGAAGATAGTATCAATTAAATTTGCTAAAATTTCGTTCATAAAAATTAAAATTTGTAAGAAAATCCAAAAAAAATCGAAGATAGCTTAAATTAATTTTGCTAAAATTTAGTTCATAAAACTAAAAAATTTTAAGGAAATCCAAAAAAATCGACAATAGTTTCAATTAAATTTGCTAAAATTTCGTTCATAAAAATTAAAATTTGTAAAAAAATAAAAAAAAATCGAAGATAGTTTCAATTAAATTTGCTAAAATTTCGTTCCTAAAAATAAAAAAATGTAAAAAATCCAAAAAAATCGAAGATAATTTCAATTCAATTTGCTAAAACTTTGTTCATAAAAATTGAAATTTTAAAAAATCCAAAAAAATCGAAGATAGTTTCAATTAAATTTGCTAAAATTTCGTGCATAAAAATAAAAATTTGCAAAAAAATCGAAGATAGTTTCGATTAAATTTGCTAAAGTTTCGTTCATAAAAATTAAAATTTGTAAAAAAATCCTAAAAAATCGACAATAGTTTCAATTAATTTTGCAAAAATTTCGTTCATAAAAATTAAAATTTGTTAAAAAGTAAAAAAAAATCGAAGATAGTTTCAATTAAATTTGCTAAAATTTGGTTCATAAAAATTAAAATTTGTAAGAAAATCCAAAAAAATCGAAGATCGTTTCAATTAAATTTGCTAAAATTTCGTTCATGAAAAATTAAAATTTGTACGATAATACGAAAAAATCGAAGATAGCTTAAAATAAATTTGCTAAAATTTAGTTCATAAAACTTAAAAATTTTAAGAAAATCCAAAAAAATCGACAGTAGTTTCAATTAAAATTGCTAAATTTTTTTTGGTACAAATTAAAATTTTTAAAAAATCCAAAAAAATCGAAGATCGTCTCAATTAAATTTGCTAAAATTTCGTTCATAAAAATTAAAATTTCCAAAAAAATCGAAGATAGTTTCAATTAAATTTGGTAAAATTTAGTTCATAAAACTTGAAAATTTTAAGAAAATCCAAAAAAATCGACAATAGTTTCAATTAAATTTGCTAAAATTTTTTTCGTAAAAATTAAAATTTAAAAAAAAAAACCAAAAAAATCGACAATAGTTTCAATTAAATTTGCTAAAATTTTTTTCGTAAAAATTAAAATTTAAAAAAAAAAACAAAAAAATCGAGGATAGTTTCAATTAAATTTGCTAAAATTTCGTTCATAAAAATTAAAATTTGTAAAAAATTCCAAAAAAATCGAAAATTGTTTCAATTGAATTTGCTAAAATTTAGTTCATAAAACTTAAAATTTGTAAGAAAATCTAAAAAAATCTTAGATAGTTCATATAAAATTTGCTAAAATTTAGTTCAAAAACATAAAATTTGTCAGAAAATCCAAAAAAATCGAAGATATTTTCAATTTAATTTGCTAAAATTTCGTTCATAAAAATTAAAATTTGTAGGAAAATCCAAAAAAATCGAAGATAGTTTCATTTAAATTTGCTAAAGTTTCGTTCATAAAAATTAAAATTTGTAAAAAAATCCTAAAAAATCGACAATAGTTTCAATTAATTTTGCAAAAATTTCGTTCATAAAAATTAAAATTTGTTAAAAAGTAAAAAAAAATCGAAGATAGTTTCAATTAAATTTGCTAAAATTTGGTTCATAAAAATTAAAATTTGTAAGAAAATCCAAAAAAATCGAAGATCGTTTCAATTAAATTTGCTAAAATTTCGTTCATGAAAAATTAAAATTTGTACGATAATACGAAAAAATCGAAGATAGCTTAAAATAAATTTGCTAAAATTTAGTTCATAAAACTTAAAAATTTTAAGAAAATCCAAAAAAATCGACAGTAGTTTCAATTAAAATTGCTAAATTTTTTTTGGTACAAATTAAAATTTTTAAAAAATCCAAAAAAATCGAAGATCGTTTCAATTAAATTTGCTAAAATTTCGTTCATAAAAATTAAAATTTCCAAAAAAATCGAAGATAGTTTCAATTAAATTTGGTAAAATTTAGTTCATAAAACTTGAAAATTTTAAGAAAATCCAAAAAAATCGACAATAGTTTCAATTAAATTTGCTAAAATTTTTTTCGTAAAAATTAAAATTTAAAAAAAAAAACAAAAAAATCGACAATAGTTTCAATTAAATTTGCTAAAATTTTTTTCGTAAAAATTAAAATTTAAAAAAAAAAAACAAAAAAATCGAGGATAGTTTCAATTAAATTTGCTAAAATTTCGTTCATAAAAATTAAAATTTGTAAAAAATTCCAAAAAAATCGAAAATTGTTTCAATTGAATTTGCTAAAATTTAGTTCATAAAACTTAAAATTTGTAAGAAAATCTAAAAAAATCTTAGATAGTTCATATAAAATTTGCTAAAATTTAGTTCAAAAACATAAAATTTGTCAGAAAATCCAAAAAAATCGAAGATATTTTCAATTTAATTTGCTAAAATTTCGTTCATAAAAATTAAAATTTGTAGGAAAATCCAAAAAAATCGAAGATAGTTTCATTTAAATTTGCTAAAATTTCGTTCATAAAAATTAAAATTTGTAAAAAAATCCTAAAAAATCGACAATAGTTTCAATTAATTTTGCAAAAATTTCGTTCATAAAAATTAAAATTTGTAAAAAAATCCAAAAAAATCGAAGATAGTTTCAATTAAATTTGCTAAAATTTCGTTCATAAAATTAAATTTTTTAAAAAAATCCAAAAAAATCGAAGATAGTTTCAATTAAATTTGCTAAAATTTCGTTCCTAAAAATAAAAATTTGTAAAAAAATCCAAAAAAATCGAAGATAGTTTCAATTAAATTTGCTAAAATTTCGTTCATAAAATTAAAATTTTTAAAAAAATCCAAAAAAATCGAAGATAGTTTCCATTAAATTTGCTAAAATTTCGTTCATAAAAATAAAATTTTTAAAAAAATCCAAAAAAATCGAAGATAGTATCAATTAAATTTGCTAAAATTTCGTTCATAAAAATTAAAATTTGTAAGAAAATCCAAAAAAAATCGAAGATAGCTTAAATTAATTTTGCTAAAATTTAGTTCATAAAACTAAAAAATTTTAAGGAAATCCAAAAAAATCGACAATAGTTTCAATTAAATTTGCTAAAATTTCGTTCATAAAAATTAAAATTTGTAAAAAAATAAAAAAAAATCGAAGATAGTTTCAATTAAATTTGCTAAAATTTCGTTCCTAAAAATAAAAAAATGTAAAAAATCCAAAAAAATCGAAGATAATTTCAATTCAATTTGCTAAAACTTTGTTCATAAAAATTGAAATTTTAAAAAATCCAAAAAAATCGAAGATAGTTTCAATTAAATTTGCTAAAATTTCGTGCATAAAAATAAAAATTTGCAAAAAAATCGAAGATAGTTTCGATTAAATTTGCTAAAGTTTCGTTCATAAAAATTAAAATTTGTAAAAAAATCCTAAAAAATCGACAATAGTTTCAATTAATTTTGCAAAAATTTCGTTCATAAAAATTAAAATTTGTTAAAAAGTAAAAAAAAATCAAAGATAGTTTCAATTAAATTTGCTAAAATTTGGTTCATAAAAATTAAAATTTGTAAGAAAATCCAAAAAAATCGAAGATCGTTTCAATTAAATTTGCTAAAATTTCGTTCATGAAAAATTAAAATTTGTACGATAATACGAAAAAATCGAAGATAGCTTAAAATAAATTTGCTAAAATTTAGTTCATAAAACTTAAAAATTTTAAGAAAATCCAAAAAAATCGACAGTAGTTTCAATTAAAATTGCTAAATTTTTTTTGGTACAAATTAAAATTTTTAAAAAATCCAAAAAAATCGAAGATCGTTTCAATTAAATTTGCTAAAATTTCGTTCATAAAAATTAAAATTTCCAAAAAAATCGAAGATAGTTTCAATTAAATTTGGTAAAATTTAGTTCATAAAACTTGAAAATTTTAAGAAAATCCAAAAAAATCGACAATAGTTTCAATTAAATTTGCTAAAATTTTTTTCGTAAAAATTAAAATTTAAAAAAAAAAACCAAAAAAATCGACAATAGTTTCAATTAAATTTGCTAAAATTTTTTTCGTAAAAATTAAAATTTAAAAAAAAAAACAAAAAAATCGAGGATAGTTTCAATTAAATTTGCTAAAATTTCGTTCATAAAAATTAAAATTTGTAAAAAATTCCAAAAAAATCGAAAATTGTTTCAATTGAATTTGCTAAAATTTAGTTCATAAAACTTAAAATTTGTAAGAAAATCTAAAAAAATCTTAGATAGTTCATATAAAATTTGCTAAAATTTAGTTCAAAAACATAAAATTTGTCAGAAAATCCAAAAAAATCGAAGATATTTTCAATTTAATTTGCTAAAATTTCGTTCATAAAAATTAAAATTTGTAGGAAAATCCAAAAAAATCGAAGATAGTTTCATTTAAATTTGCTAAAGTTTCGTTCATAAAAATTAAAATTTGTAAAAAAATCCTAAAAAATCGACAATAGTTTCAATTAATTTTGCAAAAATTTCGTTCATAAAAATTAAAATTTGTTAAAAAGTAAAAAAAAATCGAAGATAGTTTCAATTAAATTTGCTAAAATTTGGTTCATAAAAATTAAAATTTGTAAGAAAATCCAAAAAAATCGAAGATCGTTTCAATTAAATTTGCTAAAATTTCGTTCATGAAAAATTAAAATTTGTACGATAATACGAAAAAATCGAAGATAGCTTAAAATAAATTTGCTAAAATTTAGTTCATAAAACTTAAAAATTTTAAGAAAATCCAAAAAAATCGACAGTAGTTTCAATTAAAATTGCTAAATTTTTTTTGGTACAAATTAAAATTTTTAAAAAATCCAAAAAAATCGAAGATCGTTTCAATTAAATTTGCTAAAATTTCGTTCATAAAAATTAAAATTTCCAAAAAAATCGAAGATAGTTTCAATTAAATTTGGTAAAATTTAGTTCATAAAACTTGAAAATTTTAAGAAAATCCAAAAAAATCGACAATAGTTTCAATTAAATTTGCTAAAATTTTTTTCGTAAAAATTAAAATTTAAAAAAAAAAACAAAAAAATCGACAATAGTTTCAATTAAATTTGCTAAAATTTTTTTCGTAAAAATTAAAATTTAAAAAAAAAAACAAAAAAATCGAGGATAGTTTCAATTAAATTTGCTAAAATTTCGTTCATAAAAATTAAAATTTGTAAAAAATTCCAAAAAAATCGAAAATTGTTTCAATTGAATTTGCTAAAATTTAGTTCATAAAACTTAAAATTTGTAAGAAAATCTAAAAAAATCTTAGATAGTTCATATAAAATTTGCTAAAATTTAGTTCAAAAACATAAAATTTGTCAGAAAATCCAAAAAAATCGAAGATATTTTCAATTTAATTTGCTAAAATTTCGTTCATAAAAATTAAAATTTGTAGGAAAATCCAAAAAAATCGAAGATAGTTTCATTTAAATTTGCTAAAATTTCGTTCATAAAAATTAAAATTTGTAAAAAAATCCTAAAAAATCGACAATATTTTCAATTAATTTTGCAAAAATTTCGTTCATAAAAATTAAAATTTGTAAAAAAATCCAAAAAAATCGAAGATAGTTTCAATTAAATTTGCTAAAATTTCGTTCATAAAATTAAATTTTTTAAAAAAATCCAAAAAAATCGAAGATAGTTTCAATTAAATTTGCTAAAATTTCGTTCCTAAAAATAAAAATATGTAAAAAATCCAAAAAAATCGAAGATAATTTCAATTCAATTTGCTAAAACTTTGTTCATAAAAATTGAAATTTTAAAAAAATCCAAAAAAATCGAAGATAGTTTCAATTAAATTTGCTAAAATTTCGTGCATAAAAATAAAAATTTGCAAAAAAATCCAAAAAAATCGAAGATAGTTTCGATTAAATTTGCTAAAGTTTCGTTCATAAAAATTAAAATTTGTAAAAAAATCCTAAAAAATCGACAATAGTTTCAATTAATTTTGCAAAAATTTCGTTCATAAAAATTAAAATTTGTTAAAAAGTAAAAAAAAATCGAAGATAGTTTCAATTAAATTTGCTAAAATTTGGTTCATAAAAATTAAAATTTGTAAGAAAATCCAAAAAAATCGAAGATCGTTTCAATTAAATTTGCTAAAATTTCGTTCATGAAAAATTAAAATTTGTACGATAATACGAAAAAATCGAAGATAGCTTAAAATAAATTTGCTAAAATTTAGTTCATAAAACTTAAAAATTTTAAGAAAATCCAAAAAAATCGACAGTAGTTTCAATTAAAATTGCTAAATTTTTTTTGGTACAAATTAAAATTTTTAAAAAATCCAAAAAAATCGAAGATCGTTTCAATTAAATTTGCTAAAATTTCGTTCATAAAAATTAAAATTTCCAAAAAAATCGAAGATAGTTTCAATTAAATTTGGTAAAATTTAGTTCATAAAACTTGAAAATTTTAAGAAAATCCAAAAAAATCGACAATAGTTTCAATTAAATTTGCTAAAATTTTTTTCGTAAAAATTAAAATTTAAAAAAAAAAACCAAAAAAATCGACAATAGTTTCAATTAAATTTGCTAAAATTTTTTTCGTAAAAATTAAAATTTAAAAAAAAAAAAAAAAAAAATCGAGGATAGTTTCAATTAAATTTGCTAAAATTTCGTTCATAAAAATTAAAATTTGTAAAAAATTCCAAAAAAATCGAAAATTGTTTCAATTGAATTTGCTAAAATTTAGTTCATAAAACTTAAAATTTGTAAGAAAATCTAAAAAAATCTTAGATAGTTCATATAAAATTTGCTAAAATTTAGTTCAAAAACATAAAATTTGTCAGAAAATCCAAAAAAATCGAAGATATTTTCAATTTAATTTGCTAAAATTTCGTTCATAAAAATTAAAATTTGTAGGAAAATCCAAAAAAATCGAAGATAGTTTCATTTAAATTTGCTAAAGTTTCGTTCATAAAAATTAAAATTTGTAAAAAAATCCTAAAAAATCGACAATAGTTTCAATTAATTTTGCAAAAATTTCGTTCATAAAAATTAAAATTTGTTAAAAAGTAAAAAAAAATCGAAGATAGTTTCAATTAAATTTGCTAAAATTTGGTTCATAAAAATTAAAATTTGTAAGAAAATCCAAAAAAATCGAAGATCGTTTCAATTAAATTTGCTAAAATTTCGTTCATGAAAAATTAAAATTTGTACGATAATACGAAAAAATCGAAGATAGCTTAAAATAAATTTGCTAAAATTTAGTTCATAAAACTTAAAAATTTTAAGAAAATCCAAAAAAATCGACAGTAGTTTCAATTAAAATTGCTAAATTTTTTTTGGTACAAATTAAAATTTTTAAAAAATCCAAAAAAATCGAAGATCGTTTCAATTAAATTTGCTAAAATTTCGTTCATAAAAATTAAAATTTCCAAAAAAATCGAAGATAGTTTCAATTAAATTTGGTAAAATTTAGTTCATAAAACTTGAAAATTTTAAGAAAATCCAAAAAAATCGACAATAGTTTCAATTAAATTTGCTAAAATTTTTTTCGTAAAAATTAAAATTTAAAAAAAAAACCAAAAAAATCGACAATAGTTTCAATTAAATTTGCTAAAATTTTTTTCGTAAAAATTAAAATTTAAAAAAAAAAACAAAAAAATCGAGGATAGTTTCAATTAAATTTGCTAAAATTTCGTTCATAAAAATTAAAATTTGTAAAAAATTCCAAAAAAATCGAAAATTGTTTCAATTGAATTTGCTAAAATTTAGTTCATAAAACTTAAAATTTGTAAGAAAATCTAAAAAAATCTTAGATAGTTCATATAAAATTTGCTAAAATTTAGTTCAAAAACATAAAATTTGTCAGAAAATCCAAAAAAATCGAAGATATTTTCAATTTAATTTGCTAAAATTTCGTTCATAAAAATTAAAATTTGTAGGAAAATCCAAAAAAATCGAAGATAGTTTCATTTAAATTTGCTAAAATTTCGTTCATAAAAATTAAAATTTGTAAAAAAATCCTAAAAAATCGACAATAGTTTCAATTAATTTTGCAAAAATTTCGTTCATAAAAATTAAAATTTGTAAAAAAATCCAAAAAAATCGAAGATAGTTTCAATTAAATTTGCTAAAATTTCGTTCATAAAATTAAAATTTTTAAAAAAATCCAAAAAAATCGAAGATAGTTTCAATTAAATTTGCTAAAATTTCGTTCCTAAAAATAAAAATATGTAAAAAATCCAAAAAAATCGAAGATAATTTCAATTCAATTTGCTAAAACTTTGTTCATAAAAATTGAAATTTTAAAAAAATCCAAAAAAATCGAAGATAGTTTCAATTAAATTTGCTAAAATTTCGTGCATAAAAATAAAAATTTGCAAAAAAATCCAAAAAAATCGAAGATAGTTTCGATTAAATTTGCTAAAGTTTCGTTCATAAAAATTAAAATTTGTAAAAAAATCCTAAAAAATCGACAATAGTTTCAATTAATTTTGCAAAAATTTCGTTCATAAAAATTAAAATTTGTTAAAAAGTCAAAAAAAATCGAAGATAGTTTCAATTAAATTTGCTAAAATTTGGTTCATAAAAATTAAAATTTGTAAGAAAATCCAAAAAAATCGAAGATCGTTTCAATTAAATTTGCTAAAATTTCGTTCATGAAAAATTAAAATTTGTACGATAATACGAAAAAATCGAAGATAGCTTAAAATAAATTTGCTAAAATTTAGTTCATAAAACTTAAAATTTTTAAGAAAATCCAAAAAAATCGACAGTAGTTTCAATTAAATTTGCTAAATTTTTTTTGGTACAAATTAAAATTTTTAAAAAATCCAAAAAAATCGAAGATCGTTTCAATTAAATTTGCTAAAATTTCGTTCATAAAAATTAAAATTTCCAAAAAAATCGAAGATAGTTTCAATTAAATTTGGTAAAATTTAGTTCATAAAACTTGAAAATTTTAAGAAAATCCAAAAAAATCGACAATAGTTTCAATTAAATTTGCTAAAATTTTTTTCGTAAAAATTAAAATTTAAAAAAAAACAAAAAAATCGACAATAGTTTCAATTAAATTTGCTAAAATTTTTTTCGTAAAAATTAAAATTTAAAAAAAAAAAAAAAAAAATCGAGGATAGTTTCAATTAAATTTGCTAAAATTTCGTTCATAAAAATTAAAATTTGTAAAAAATTCCAAAAAAATCGAAAATTGTTTCAATTGAATTTGCTAAAATTTAGTTCATAAAACTTAAAATTTGTAAGAAAATCTAAAAAAATCTTAGATAGTTCATATAAAATTTGCTAAAATTTAGTTCAAAAACATAAAATTTGTCAGAAAATCCAAAAAAAATCGAAGATATTTTCAATTTAATTTGCTAAAATTTCGTTCATAAAAATGAAAATTTGTAGGAAAATCCAAAAAAATCGAAGATAGTTTCATTTAAATTTGCTAAAATTTCGTTCATAAAAATTAAAATTTGTAAAAAAATCCTAAAAAATCGACAATAGTTTCAATTAATTTTGCAAAAATTTCGTTCATAAAAATTAAAATTTGTAAAAAAATCCAAAAAAATCGAAGATAGTTTCAATTAAATTTGCTAAAATTTCGTTCATAAAATTAAAATTTTTAAAAAAATCCAAAAAAATCGAAGATAGTTTCAATTAAATTTGCTAAAATTTCGTTCATAAAAATAAAATTTTTAAAAAAATCCACAAAAATCGAAGATAGTATCAATTAAATTTGCTAAAATTTCGTTCATGAAAATTAAAATTTGTAAGAATATCCAAAAAAATCGAAGATCGTTTCAATTAAATTTGCTAAAATTTCGTTCATAAAAATTAAAATTTGTAAGAAAATCCAAAAAAAATCGAAGATAGCTTAAATTAAATTTGCTAAAATTTAGTTCATAAAACTTAAAAATTTTAAGAAAATCCAAAAAAATCGACAATAGTTTCAATTAAATTTGCTAAAATTTCGTTCATAAAAATTAAAATTTGTAAAAAAATCAAAAAAAATCGAAGATAGTTTCAATTAATTTTGCAAAAATTTCGTTCACAAAAATTAAAATTTGTTAAAAAGTCAAAAAAAATCGAAGATAGTTTCAATTAAATTTGCTAAAATTTGGTTCATAAAAATTAAAATTTGTAAGAAAATCCAAAAAAATCGAAGATCGTTTCAATTAAATTTGCTAAAATTTCGTTCATAAAAATTAAAATTTGTAAGAAAATCCAAAAAAAATCGAAGATAGCTTAAATTAAATTTGCAAAAATTTAGTTCATAAAACTTAAAAATTTTAAGAAAATCCAAAAAAATCGACAGTAGTTTCAATTAAATTTGCTAAATTTTTTTTGGTACAAATTAAAATTTTTAAAAAATCCAAAAAAATCGAAGATCGTTTCAATTAAATTTGCTAAAATTTCGTTCATAAAAATTAAAATTTCCAAAAAAATCGAAGATAGTTTCAATTAAATTTGGTAAAATTTAGTTCATAAAACTTAAAAATTTTAAGAAAATCCAAAAAAATCGACAATAGTTTCAATTAAATTTGCTAAAATTTTTTTCGTAAAAATTAAAATTTTAAAAAAAAACCAAAAAAATCGACAATAGTTTCAATTAAATTTGCTAAAATTTTTTTCGTAAAAATTAAAATTTAAAAAAAAAACAAAAAAATCGAGGATAGTTTCAATTAAATTTGCTAAAATTTCGTTCATAAAAATTAAAATTTGTAAAAAATTCCAAAAAAATCGAAAATTGTTTCAATTGAATTTGCTAAAATTTAGTTCATAAAACTTAAAATTTGTAAGAAAATCTAAAAAAATCTTAGATAGTTCATATAAAATTTGCTAAAATTTAGTTCAAAAACATAAAATTTGTCAGAAAATCCAAAAAAATCGAAGATATTTTCAATTTAATTTGCTAAAATTTCGTTCATAAAAATTAAAATTTGTAGGAAAATCCAAAAAAATCGAAGATAGTTTCATTTAAATTTGCTAAAATTTCGTTCATAAAAATTAAAATTTGTAAAAAAATCCTAAAAAATCGACAATAGTTTCAATTAATTTTGCAAAAATTTCGTTCATAAAAATTAAAATTTGTAAAAAAATCCATAAAAATCGAAGATAGTTTCAATTAAATTTGCTAAAATTTCGTGCATAAAATTAAAATTTTTAAAAAAATCCAAAAAAATCGAAGATAGTTTCAATTAAATTTGCTAAAATTTCGTTCATAAAAATAAAATTTTAAAAAAAATCCAAAAAAATCGAAGATAGTATCAATTAAATTTGCTAAAATTTCGTTCATAAAAATTAAAATTTGTAAGAAAATCCAAAAAAAATCGAAGATAGCTTAAATTAATTTTGCTAAAATTTAGTTCATAAAACTTAAAAATTTTAAGAAAATCCAAAAAAATCGACAATAGTTTCAATTAAATTTGCTAAAATTTCGTTCATAAAAATTAAAATTTGTAAAAAAATAAAAAAAAGTCGAAGATAGTTTCAATTAAATTTGCTAAAATTTCGTTCCTAAAAATAAAAATATGTAAAAAATCCAAAAAAATCGAAGATAATTTCAATTCAATTTGCTAAAACTTTGTTCATAAAAATTGAAATTTTAAAAAAATCCAAAAAAATCGAAGATAGTTTCAATTAAATTTGCTAAAATTTCGTGCATAAAAATAAAAATTTGCAAAAAAATCCAAAAAAATCGAAGATAGTTTCGATTAAATTTGCTAAAGTTTCGTTCATAAAAATTAAAATTTGTAAAAAAATCCTAAAAAATCGACAATAGTTTCAATTAATTTTGCAAAAATTTCGTTCATAAAAATTAAAATTTGTTAAAAAGTCAAAAAAAATCGAAGATAGTTTCAATTAAATTTGCTAAAATTTGGTTCATAAAAATTAAAATTTGTAAGAAAATCCAAAAAAATCGAAGATCGTTTCAATTAAATTTGCTAAAATTTCGTTCATAAAAATTAAAATTTGTACGATAATACGAAAAAATCGAAGATAGCTTAAAATAAATTTGCTAACATTTAGTTCATAAAACTTAAAATTTTTTAGAAAATCCAAAAAAATCGAAGATAGTTTCAATTAAATTTGCTAAAATTTCGTTCATAAAAATTAAAGTTTGTAAGAAAATCCAAAAAAATCGACGATAGCTTAAATTAAATTTGCTATAATTTAGTTCATAAAAATTAAAATTTGTCAGAAAATCCAAAAAAATCGAAGATAGCTTAAATTAAATTTGCTAAAATTTAGTTCATAAAACTTAAAACTTTTAAGAAAATCCAAAAAATCGAAGATAGTTTGAATTAAATTTGCTAAAATTTCGTTCATAAAAATTAAAATTTGTTAAAAAGTAAAAAAAAATCGAAGATAGTTTCAATTAAATTTGCTAAAATTTGGTTCATAAAAATTAAAATTTGTAAGAAAATCCAAAAAAATCGAAGATCGTTTCAATTAAATTTGCTAAAATTTCGTTCATAAAAATTAAAATTTGTACGATAATACGAAAAAATCGAAGATAGCTTAAAATAAATTTGCTAAAATTTAGTTCATAAAACTTAAAATTTTTTAGAAAATCCAAAAAAATCGAAGATAGTTTCAATTAAATTTGCTAAAATTTCGTTCATAAAAATTAAAGTTTGTAAGAAAATCCAAAAAAATCGACGATAGCTTAAATTAAATTTGCTATAATTTAGTTCATAAAAATTAAAATTTGTCAGAAAATCCAAAAAAATCGAAGATAGCTTAAATTAAATTTGCTTAAATTTAGTTCATAAAACTTAAAACTTTTAAGAAAATCTAAAAAATCGAAGATAGTTTGAATTAAATTTGCTAAAATTTCGTTCATAAAAATTAAAATTTGTTAAAAAGTAAAAAAAAATCGAAGATAGTTTCAATTAAATTTGCTAAAATTTAGTTCATAAAACTTAAAAATTTTAAGAAAATCCAAAAAAATCGACAATAGTTTCAATTAAATTTGCTAAAATTTCGTTCATAAAAATTAAAATTTGTAAGAAAATCCAAAAAAATCGAAGATCGTTTCAATTAAATTTGCTAAAATTTCGTTCATAAAAATTAAAATTTGTACGATAATACGAAAAAATCGAAGATAGCTTAAAATAAATTTGCTAACATTTAGTTCATAAAATTAAAATTTTTAAAAAAATCCAAAAAAATCGAAGATAGTTTCAATTAAATTTGCTAAAATTTCGTTCATAAAAATAAAATTTTTAAAAAAATCCAAAAAAATCGAAGATAGTATCAATTAAATTTGCTAAAATTTCGTTCATGAAAATTAAAATTTGTAAGAATATCCAAAAAAATCGAAGATCGTTTCAATTAAATTTGCTAAAATTTCGTTCATAAAAATTAAAATTTGTAAGAAAATCCAAAAAAAATCGAAGATAGCTTAAATTAAATTTGCTAAAATTTAGTTCATAAAACTTAAAAATTTTAAGAAAATCCAAAAAAATCGACAATAGTTTCAATTAAATTTGCTAAAATTTCGTTCATAAAAATTAAAATTTGTTAAAAAGTAAAAAAAAATCGAAGATAGTTTCAATTAAATTTGCTAAAATTTGGTTCATAAAAATTAAAATTTGTAAGAAAATCCAAAAAAATCGAAGATCGTTTCAATTAAATTTGCTAAAATTTCGTTCATAAAAATTAAAATTGTAAGAAAATCCAAAAAAATCGAAGATAGCTTAAATTAAATTTGCTAAAATTTAGTTCATAAAACTTAAAAATTTTAAGAAAATCCATAAAAATCGACAATAGTTTCAATTAAATTTGCTACAATTTCGTTCATAAAAATTAAAATTTTTAAAAAAATCAAAAAAAATCGAAGATAGTTTCAATTAATTTTGCAAAAATTTCGTTCATAAAAATTAAAATTTGTTAAAAAGTCAAAAAAAATCGAAGATAGTTTCAATTAAATTTGCTAAAATTTCGTTCATAAAATTAAAATTTTTAAAAAAATCCAAAAAAATCGAAGATAGTTTCCATTAAATTTGCTAAAATTTCGTTCATAAAAATAAAATTTTTAAAAAAATCCAAAAAAATCGAAGATAGTATCAATTAAATTTGCTAAAATTTCGTTCATAAAAATTAAAATTTGTAAGAAAATCCAAAAAAAATCGAAGATAGCTTAAATTAATTTTGCTAAAATTTAGTTCATAAAACTAAAAAATTTTAAGGAAATCCAAAAAAATCGACAATAGTTTCAATTAAATTTGCTAAAATTTCGTTCATAAAAATTAAAATTTGTAAAAAAATAAAAAAAAATCGAAGATAGTTTCAATTAAATTTGCTAAAATTTCGTTCCTAAAAATAAAAATATGTAAAAAATCCAAAAAAATCGAAGATAATTTCAATTCAATTTGCTAAAACTTTGTTCATAAAAATTGAAATTTTAAAAAAATCAAAAAAAATCGAAGATAGTTTCAATTAAATTTGCTAAAATTTCGTGCATAAAAATAAAAATTTGCAAAAAAATCCAAAAAAATCGAAGATAGTTTCGATTAAATTTGCTAAAGTTTCGTTCATAAAAATTAAAATTTGTAAAAAAATCCTAAAAAATCGACAATAGTTTCAAATAATTTTGCAAAAATTTCGTTCATAAAAATTAAAATTTGTTAAAAAGTCAAAAAAAATCGAAGATAGTTTCAATTAAATTTGCTAAAATTTGGTTCATAAAAATTAAAATTTGTAAGAAAATCCAAAAAAATCGAAGATCGTTTCAATTAAATTTGCTAAAATTTCGTTCATGAAAAATTAAAATTTGTACGATAATACGAAAAAATCGAAGATAGCTTAAAATAAATTTGCTAAAATTTTTTTCGTAAAAATTAAAATTTAAAAAAAAAAACCAAAAAAATCGACAATAGTTTCAATTAAATTTGCTAAAATTTTTTTCGTAAAAATTAAAATTTAAAAAAAAAACAAAAAAATCGAGGATAGTTTCAATTAAATTTGCTAAAATTTCGTTCATAAAAATTAAAATTTGTAAAAAATTCCAAAAAAATCGAAAATTGTTTCAATTGAATTTGCTAAAATTTAGTTCATAAAACTTAAAATTTGTAAGAAAATCTAAAAAAATCTTAGATAGTTCATATAAAATTTGCTAAAATTTAGTTCAAAATCATAAAATTTGTCAGAAAATCCAAAAAAATCGAAGATATTTTCAATTTAATTTGCTAAAATTTCGTTCATAAAAATTAAAATTTGTAGGAAAATCCAAAAAAATCGAAGATAGTTTCATTTAAATTTGCTAAAATTTCGTTCATAAAAATTAAAATTTGTAAAAAAATCCTAAAAAATCGACAATAGTTTCAATTAATTTTGCAAAAATTTCGTTCATAAAAATTAAAATTTGTAAAAAAATCCAAAAAAATCGAAGATAGTTTCAATTAAATTTGCTAAAATTTCGTTCATAAAATTAAAATTTTTAAAAAAATCCAAAAAAATCGAAGATAGTTTCAATTAAATTTGCTAAAATTTCGTTCAAAAAAATAAAATTTTTAAAAAAATCCAAAAAAATCGAAGATAGTATCAATTAAATTTGCTAAAATTTCGTTCATGAAAATTAAAATTTGTAAGAATATCCAAAAAAATCGAAGATCGTTTCAATTAAATTTGCTAAAATTTCGTTCATAAAAATTAAAATTTGTAAGAAAATCCAAAAAAAATCGAAGATAGCTTAAATTAAATTTGCTAAAATTTAGTTCATAAAACTTAAAAATTTTAAGAAAATCCAAAAAAATCGACAATAGTTTCAATTAAATTTGCTAAAATTTGGTTCATAAAAATTAAAATTTGTAAGAAAATCCAAAAAAATCGAAGATCGTTTCAATTAAATTTGCTAAAATTTCGTTCATAAAAATTAAAATTTGTAAGAAAATCCAAAAAAAATCGAAGATAGCTTAAATTAAATTTGCAAAAATTTAGTTCATAAAACTTAAAAATTTTAAGAAAATCCAAAAAAATCGACAGTAGTTTCAATTAAATTTGCTAAATTTTTTTTGGTACAAATTAAAATTTTTAAATAATCCAAAAAAATCGAAGATCGTTTCAATTAAATTTGCTAAAATTTCGTTCATAAAAATTAAAATTTCCAAAAAAATCGAAGATAGTTTCAATTCAATTTGGTAAAATTTAGTTCATAAAACTTAAAAATTTTAAGAAAATCCAAAAAAATCGACAATAGTTTCAATTAAATTTGCTAAAATTTTTTTCGTAAAAATTAAAATTTTAAAAAAAAAACCAAAAAAATCGACAATAGTTTCAATTAAATTTGCTAAAATTTTTTTCGTAAAAATTAAAATTTAAAAAAAAAAAAAATCGAGGATAGTTTCAATTAAATTTGCTAAAATTTCGTTCATAAAAATTAAAATTTGTAAAAAATTCCAAAAAAATCGAAAATTGTTTCAATTGAATTTGCTAAAATTTAGTTCATAAAACTTAAAATTTGTAAGAAAATCTAAAAAAATCTTAGATAGTTCATATAAAATTTGCTAAAATTTAGTTCAAAAACATAAAATTTGTCAGAAAATCCAAAAAAATCGAAGATATTTTCAATTTAATTTGCTAAAATTTCGTTCATAAAAATTAAAATTTGTAGGAAAATCCAAAAAAATCGAAGATAGTTTCATTTAAATTTGCTAAAATTTCGTTCATAAAAATTAAAATTTGTAAAAAAATCCTAAAAAATCGACAATAGTTTCAATTAATTTTGCAAAAATTTCGTTCATAAAAATTAAAATTTGTAAAAAAATCCAAAAAAATCGAAGATAGTTTCAATTAAATTTGCTAAAATTTCGTTCATAAAATTAAAATTTTTAAAAAAATCCAAAAAAATCGAAGATAGTTTCAATTAAATTTGCTAAAATTTCGTTCATAAAAATAAAATTTTTAAAAAAACGAAGATAGTATCAATTAAATTTGCTAAAATTTCGTTCATAAAAATTAAAATTTGTAAGAAAATCCAAAAAAAATCGAAGATAGCTTAAATTAATTTTGCTAAAATTTAGTTCATAAAACTTAAAAATTTTAAGAAAATCCAAAAAAATCGACAATAGTTTCAATTAAATTTGCTAAAATTTCGTTCATAAAAATTAAAATTTGTAAAAAAATAAAAAAAAGTCGAAGATAGTTTCAATTAAATTTGCTAAAATTTCGTTCCTAAAAATAAAAATATGTAAAAAATCCAAAAAAATCGAAGATAATTTCAATTCAATTTGCTAAAACTTTGTTCATAAAAATTGAAATTTTAAAAAAATCCAAAAAAATCGAAGATAGTTTCAATTAAATTTGCTAAAATTTCGTGCATAAAAATAAAAATTTGCAAAAAAATCCAAAAAAATCGAAGATAGTTTCGATTAAATTTGCTAAAGTTTCGTTCATAAAAATTAAAATTTGTAAAAAAATCCTAAAAAATCGACAATAGTTTCAATTAATTTTGCAAAAATTTCGTTCATAAAAATTAAAATTTGTTAAAAAGTCAAAAAAAATCGAAGATAGTTTCAATTAAATTTGCTAAAATTTGGTTCATAAAAATTAAAATTTGTAAGAAAATCCAAAAAAATCGAAGATCGTTTCAATTAAATTTGCTAAAATTTCGTTCATAAAAATTAAAATTTGTACGATAATACGAAAAAATCGAAGATAGCTTAAAATAAATTTGCTAACATTTAGTTCATAAAACTTAAAATTTTTTAGAAAATCCAAAAAAATCGAAGATAGTTTCAATTAAATTTGCTAAAATTTCGTTCATAAAAATTAAAGTTTGTACGAAAATCCAAAAAAATCGACGATAGCTTAAATTAAATTTGCTATAATTTAGTTCATAAAAATTAAAATTTGTCAGAAAATCCAAAAAAATCGAAGATAGCTTAAATTAAATTTGCTAAAATTTAGTTCATAAAACTTAAAACTTTTAAGAAAATCCAAAAAATCGAAGATAGTTTGAATTAAATTTGCTAAAATTTCGTTCATAAAAATTAAAATTTGTTAAAAAGTAAAAAAAAATCGAAGATAGTTTCAATTAAATTTGCTAAAATTTGGTTCATAAAAATTAAAATTTGTAAGAAAATCCAAAAAAATCGAAGATCGTTTCAATTAAATTTGCTAAAATTTCGTTCATAAAATTAAAATTGTAAGAAAATCCAAAAAAATCGAAGATAGCTTAAATTAAATTTGCTAAAATTTAGTTCATAAAACTTAAAAATTTTAAGAAAATCCAAAAAAATCGACAATAGTTTCAATTAAATTTGCTAAAATTTCGTTCATAAAAATTAAAATTTTTAAAAAAATCAAAAAAAATCGAAGATAGTTTCAATTAATTTTGCAAAAATTTCGTTCATAAAAATTAAAATTTGTTAAAAAGTCAAAAAAAATCGAAGATAGTTTCAATTAAATTTGCTAAAATTTGGTTCATAAAAATTAAAATTTGTACGATAATACGAAAAATCGAAGATAGCTTAAAATAAATTTGCTAACATTTAGTTCATAAAACTTAAAATTTTTTAGAAAATCCAAAAAAATCGAAGATAGTTTCAATTAAATTTGCTAAAATTTCGTTCATAAAAATTAAAGTTTGTAAGAAAATCCAAAAAAATCGACGATAGCTTAAATTAAATTTGCTATAATTTAGTTCATAAAAATTAAAATTTGTCAGAAAATCCAAAAAAATCGAAGATAGCTTAAATTAAATTTGCTAAAATTTAGTTCATAAAACTTAAAACTTTTAAGAAAATCCAAAAAATCGAAGATAGTTTGAATTAAATTTGCTAAAATTTCGTTCATAAAAATTAAAATTTGTTAAAAAGTAAAAAAAAATCGAAGATACTTTCAATTAAATTTGCTAAAATTTGGTTCATAAAAATTAAAATTTGTAAGAAAATCCAAAAAAATCGAAGATCGTTTCAATTAAATTTGCTAAAATTTCGTTCATAAAATTAAAATTGTAAGAAAATCCAAAAAAATCGAAGATAGCTTAAATTAAATTTGCTAAAATTTAGTTCATAAAACTTAAAAATTTTAAGAAAATCCAAAAAAATCGACAATAGTTTCAATTAAATTTGCTAAAATTTCGTTCATAAAAATTAAAATTTTTAAAAAAATCAAAAAAAATCGAAGATAGTTTCAATTAATTTTGCAAAAATTTCGTTCATAAAAATTAAAATTTGTTAAAAAGTCAAAAAAAATCGAAGATAGTTTCAATTAAATTTGCTAAAATTTGGTTCATAAAAATTAAAATTTGTACGATAATACGAAAAAATCGAAGATAGCTTAAAATAAATTTGCTAACATTTAGTTCATAAAACTTAAAATTTTTTAGAAAATCCAAAAAAATCGAAGATAGTTTCAATTAAATTTGCTAAAATTTCGTTCATAAAAATTAAAGTTTGTAAGAAAATCCAAAAAAATCGACGATAGCTTAAATTAAATTTGCTATAATTTAGTTCATAAAAATTAAAATTTGTCAGAAAATCCAAAAAAATCGAAGATAGCTTAAATTAAATTTGCTAAAATTTAGTTCATAAAACTTAAAACTTTTAAGAAAATCCAAAAAATCGAAGATAGTTTGAATTAAATTTGCTAAAATTTCGTTCATAAAAATTAAAATTTGTTAAAAAGTAAAAAAAAATCGAAGATAGTTTCAATTAAATTTGCTAAAATTTGGTTCATAAAAATTAAAATTTGTAAGAAAATCCAAAAAAATCGAAGATCGTTTCAATTAAATTTGCTAAAATTTCGTTCATAAAAATTAAAATTGTAAGAAAATCCAAAAAAATCGAAGATAGCTTAAATTAAATTTGCTAAAATTTAGTTCATAAAACTTAAAAATTTTAAGAAAATCCAAAAAAATCGACAATAGTTTCAATTAAATTTGCTAAAATTTCGTTCATAAAAATTAAAATTTTTAAAAAAATCAAAAAAAATCGAAGATAGTTTCAATTAATTTTGCAAAAATTTCGTTCATAAAAATTAAAATTTGTTAAAAAGTCAAAAAAAATCGAAGATAGTTTCAATTAAATTTGCTAAAATTTGGTTCATAAAAATTAAAATTTGTAAGAAAATCCAAAAAAATCGAAGATCGTTTCAATTAAATTTGCTAAAATTTCGTTCATAAAAATTAAAATTTGTAAAAAAATAAAAAAAAATCGAAGATAGTTTCAATTAAATTTGCTAAAATTTCGTTCCTAAAAATAAAAATATGTAAAAAATCCAAAAAAATCGAAGATAATTTCAATTCAATTTGCTAAAACTTTGTTCATAAAAATTGAAAATTTAAAAAAATCCAAAAAATCGAAGATAGTTTCAATTAAATTTGCTAAAATTTCGTGCATAAAAATAAAAATTTGCAAAAAAATCCAAAAAAATCGAAGATAGTTTCGATTAAATTTGCTAAAGTTTCGTTCATAAAAATTAAAATTTGTAAAAAAATCCTAAAAAATCGACAATAGTTTCAATTAATTTTGCAAAAATTTCGTTCATAAAAATTAAAATTTGTTAAAAAGTCAAAAAAAATCGAAGATAGTTTCAATTAAATTTGCTAAAATTTGGTTCATAAAAATTAAAATTTGTAAGAAAATCCAAAAAAATCGAAGATCGTTTCAATTAAATTTGCTAAAATTTCGTTCATAAAAATTAAAATTTGTACGATAATACGAAAAAATCGAAGATAGCTTAAAATAAATTTGCTAAAATTTAGTTCATAAAACTTAAAATTTTTTAGAAAATCCAAAAAAATCGAAGATAGTTTCAATTAAATTTGCTAAAATTTCGTTCATAAAAATTAAAGTTTGTAAGAAAATCCAAAAAAATCGACGATAGCTTAAATTAAATTTGCTATAATTTAGTTCATAAAAATTAAAATTTGTCAGAAAATCCAAAAAAATCGAAGATAGCTTAAATTAAATTTGCTTAAATTTAGTTCATAAAACTTAAAACTTTTAAGAAAATCCAAAAAATCGAAGATAGTTTGAATTAAATTTGCTAAAATTTCGTTCATAAAAATTAAAATTTGTTAAAAAGTAAAAAAAAATCGAAGATAGTTTCAATTAAATTTGCTAAAATTTGGTTCATAAAAATTAAAATTTGTAAGAAAATCCAAAAAAATCGAAGATCGTTTCAATTAAATTTGCTAAAATTTCGTTCATAAAAATTAAAATTGTAAGAAAATCCAAAAAAATCGAAGATAGCTTAAATTAAATTTGCTAAAATTTAGTTCATAAAACTTAAAAATTTTAAGAAAATCCAAAAAAATCGACAATAGTTTCAATTAAATTTGCTAAAATTTCGTTCATAAAAATTAAAATTTTTAAAAAAATCAAAAAAAATCGAAGATAGTTTCAATTAATTTTGCAAAAATTTCGTTCATAAAAATTAAAATTTGTTAAAAAGTAAAAAAAAATCGAAGATAGTTTCAATTAAATTTGCTAAAATTTCGTTCATAAAATTAAAATTTTTAAAAAAATCCAAAAAAATCGAAGATAGTTTCCATTAAATTTGCTAAAATTTCGTTCATAAAAATAAAATTTTTAAAAAAATCCAAAAAAATCGAAGATAGTATCAATTAAATTTGCTAAAATTTCGTTCATAAAAATTAAAATTTGTAAGAAAATCCAAAAAAAATCGAAGATAGCTTAAATTAATTTTGCTAAAATTTAGTTCATAAAACTAAAAAATTTTAAGGAAATCCAAAAAAATCGACAATAGTTTCAATTAAATTTGCTAAAATTTCGTTCATAAAAATTAAAATTTGTAAAAAAATAAAAAAAAATCGAAGATAGTTTCAATTAAATTTGCTAAAATTTCGTTCCTAAAAATAAAAATATGTAAAAAATCCAAAAAAATCGAAGATAATTTCAATTCAATTTGCTAAAACTTTGTTCATAAAAATTGAAATTTTAAAAAAATCCAAAAAAATCGAAGATAGTTTCAATTAAATTTGCTAAAATTTGGTTCATAAAAATTAAAATTTGTAAGAAAATCCAAAAAAATCGAAGATCGTTTCAATTAAATTTGCTTAAATTTCGTTCATGAAAAATTAAAATTTGTACGATAATACGAAAAAATCGAAGATAGCTTAAAATAAATTTGCTAAAATTTTTTTCGTAAAAATTAAAATTTAAAAAAAAAAACCAAAAAAATCGACAATAGTTTCAATTAAATTTGCTAAAATTTTTTTCGTAAAAATTAAAATTTAAAAAAAAAAACAAAAAATCGAGGATAGTTTCAATTAAATTTGCTAAAATTTCGTTCATAAAAATTAAAATTTGTAAAAAATTCCAAAAAAATCGAAAATTGTTTCAATTGAATTTGCTAAAATTTAGTTCATAAAACTTAAAATTTGTAAGAAAATCTAAAAAAATCTTAGATAGTTCATATAAAATTTGCTAAAATTTAGTTCAAAAACATAAAATTTGTCAGAAAATCCAAAAAAATCGAAGATATTTTCAATTTAATTTGCTAAAATTTCGTTCATAAAAATTAAAATTTGTAGGAACATCCAAAAAAATCGAAGATAGTTTCATTTAAATTTGCTAAAATTTCGTTCATAAAAATTAAAATTTGTAAAAAAATCCTAAAAAATCGAAGATAGTTTCAATTAAATTTGCTAAAATTTCGTTCATAAAAATAAAATTTTTAAAAAAATCCAAAAAAATCGAAGATAGTATCAATTAAATTTGCTAAAATTTCGTTCATGAAAATTAAAATTTGTAAGAATATCCAAAAAAATCGAAGATCGTTTCAATTAAATTTGCTAAAATTTCGTTCATAAAAATTAAAATTTGTAAGAAAATCCAAAAAAAATCGAAGATAGCTTAAATTAAATTTGCTAAAATTTAGTTCATAAAACTTAAAAATTTTAAGAAAATCCAAAAAAATCGACAATAGTTTCAATTAAATTTGCTAAAATTTCGTTCATAAAAATTAAAATTTGTAAAAAAATCAAAAAAAATCGAAGATAGTTTCGATTAAATTTGCTAAAGTTTCGTTCATAAAAATTAAAATTTGTAAAAAAATCCTAAAAAATCGACAATAGTTTCAATTAATTTTGCAAAAATTTCGTTCATAAAAATTAAAATTTGTTAAAAAGTCAAAAAAAATCGAAGATAGTTTCAATTAAATTTGCTAAAATTTGGTTCATAAAAATTAAAATTTGTAAGAAAATCCAAAAAAATCGAAGATCGTTTCAATTAAATTTGCTAAAATTTCGTTCATGAAAAATTAAAATTTGTACGATAATACGAAAAAATCGAAGATAGCTTAAAATAAATTTGCTAAAATTTTTTTCGTAAAAATTAAAATTTAAAAAAAAAAACCAAAAAAATCGACAATAGTTTCAATTAAATTTGCTAAAATTTTTTTCGTAAAAATTAAAATTTAAAAAAAAAACAAAAAAATCGAGGATAGTTTCAATTAAATTTGCTAAAATTTCGTTCATAAAAATTAAAATTTGTAAAAAATTCCAAAAAAATCGAAAATTGTTTCAATTGAATTTGCTAAAATTTAGTTCATAAAACTTAAAATTTGTAAGAAAATCTAAAAAAATCTTAGATAGTTCATATAAAATTTGCTAAAATTTAGTTCAAAATCATAAAATTTGTCAGAAAATCCAAAAAAATCGAAGATATTTTCAATTTAATTTGCTAAAATTTCGTTCATAAAAATTAAAATTTGTAGGAAAATCCAAAAAAATCGAAGATAGTTTCATTTAAATTTGCTAAAATTTCGTTCATAAAAATTAAAATTTGTAAAAAAATCCTAAAAAATCGACAATAGTTTCAATTAATTTTGCAAAAATTTCGTTCATAAAAATTAAAATTTGTAAAAAAATCCAAAAAAATCGAAGATAGTTTCAATTAAATTTGCTAAAATTTCGTTCATAAAATTAAAATTTTTAAAAAAATCCAAAAAAATCGAAGATAGTTTCAATTAAATTTGCTAAAATTTCGTTCAAAAAAATAAAATTTTTAAAAAAATCCAAAAAAATCGAAGATAGTATCAATTAAATTTGCTAAAATTTCGTTCATGAAAATTAAAATTTGTAAGAATATCCAAAAAAATCGAAGATCGTTTCAATTAAATTTGCTAAAATTTCGTTCATAAAAATTAAAATTTGTAAGAAAATCCAAAAAAAATCGAAGATAGCTTAAATTAAATTTGCTAAAATTTAGTTCATAAAACTTAAAAATTTTAAGAAAATCCAAAAAAATCGACAATAGTTTCAATTAAATTTGCTAAAATTTGGTTCATAAAAATTAAAATTTGTAAGAAAATCCAAAAAAATCGAAGATCGTTTCAATTAAATTTGCTAAAATTTCGTTCATAAAAATTAAAATTTGTAAGAAAATCCAAAAAAAATCGAAGATAGCTTAAATTAAATTTGCAAAAATTTAGTTCATAAAACTTAAAAATTTTAAGAAAATCCAAAAAAATCGACAGTAGTTTCAATTAAATTTGCTAAATTTTTTTTGGTACAAATTAAAATTTTTAAATAATCCAAAAAAATCGAAGATCGTTTCAATTAAATTTGCTAAAATTTCGTTCATAAAAATTAAAATTTCCAAAAAAATCGAAGATAGTTTCAATTCAATTTGGTAAAATTTAGTTCATAAAACTTAAAAATTTTAAGAAAATCCAAAAAAATCGACAATAGTTTCAATTAAATTTGCTAAAATTTTTTTCGTAAAAATTAAAATTTTAAAAAAAAAACCAAAAAAATCGACAATAGTTTCAATTAAATTTGCTAAAATTTTTTTCGTAAAAATTAAAATTTAAAAAAAAAAAAAAAATCGAGGATAGTTTCAATTAAATTTGCTAAAATTTCGTTCATAAAAATTAAAATTTGTAAAAAATTCCAAAAAAATCGAAAATTGTTTCAATTGAATTTGCTAAAATTTAGTTCATAAAACTTAAAATTTGTAAGAAAATCTAAAAAAATCTTAGATAGTTCATATAAAATTTGCTAAAATTTAGTTCAAAAACATAAAATTTGTCAGAAAATCCAAAAAAATCGAAGATATTTTCAATTTAATTTGCTAAAATTTCGTTCATAAAAATTAAAATTTGTAGGAAAATCCAAAAAAATCGAAGATAGTTTCATTTAAATTTGCTAAAATTTCGTTCATAAAAATTAAAATTTGTAAAAAAATCCTAAAAAATCGACAATAGTTTCAATTAATTTTGCAAAAATTTCGTTCATAAAAATTAAAATTTGTAAAAAAATCCAAAAAAATCGAAGATAGTTTCAATTAAATTTGCTAAAATTTCGTTCATAAAATTAAAATTTTTAAAAAAATCCAAAAAAATCGAAGATAGTTTCAATTAAATTTGCTAAAATTTCGTTCATAAAAATAAAATTTTTAAAAAAACGAAGATAGTATCAATTAAATTTGCTAAAATTTCGTTCATAAAAATTAAAATTTGTAAGAAAATCCAAAAAAAATCGAAGATAGCTTAAATTAATTTTGCTAAAATTTAGTTCATAAAACTTAAAAATTTTAAGAAAATCCAAAAAAATCGACAATAGTTTCAATTAAATTTGCTAAAATTTCGTTCATAAAAATTAAAATTTGTAAAAAAATAAAAAAAAGTCGAAGATAGTTTCAATTAAATTTGCTAAAATTTCGTTCCTAAAAATAAAAATATGTAAAAAATCCAAAAAAATCGAAGATAATTTCAATTCAATTTGCTAAAACTTTGTTCATAAAAATTGAAATTTTAAAAAAATCCAAAAAAATCGAAGATAGTTTCAATTAAATTTGCTAAAATTTCGTGCATAAAAATAAAAATTTGCAAAAAAATCCAAAAAAATCGAAGATAGTTTCGATTAAATTTGCTAAAGTTTCGTTCATAAAAATTAAAATTTGTAAAAAAATCCTAAAAAATCGACAATAGTTTCAATTAATTTTGCAAAAATTTCGTTCATAAAAATTAAAATTTGTTAAAAAGTCAAAAAAAATCGAAGATAGTTTCAATTAAATTTGCTAAAATTTGGTTCATAAAAATTAAAATTTGTAAGAAAATCCAAAAAAATCGAAGATCGTTTCAATTAAATTTGCTAAAATTTCGTTCATAAAAATTAAAATTTGTACGATAATACGAAAAAATCGAAGATAGCTTAAAATAAATTTGCTAACATTTAGTTCATAAAACTTAAAATTTTTTAGAAAATCCAAAAAAATCGAAGATAGTTTCAATTAAATTTGCTAAAATTTCGTTCATAAAAATTAAAGTTTGTAAGAAAATCCAAAAAAATCGACGATAGCTTAAATTAAATTTGCTATAATTTAGTTCATAAAAATTAAAATTTGTCAGAAAATCCAAAAAAATCGAAGATAGCTTAAATTAAATTTGCTAAAATTTAGTTCATAAAACTTAAAACTTTTAAGAAAATCCAAAAAATCGAAGATAGTTTGAATTAAATTTGCTAAAATTTCGTTCATAAAAATTAAAATTTGTTAAAAAGTAAAAAAAAATCGAAGATAGTTTCAATTAAATTTGCTAAAATTTGGTTCATAAAAATTAAAATTTGTAAGAAAATCCAAAAAAATCGAAGATCGTTTCAATTAAATTTGCTAAAATTTCGTTCATAAAATTAAAATTGTAAGAAAATCCAAAAAAATCGAAGATAGCTTAAATTAAATTTGCTAAAATTTAGTTCATAAAACTTAAAAATTTTAAGAAAATCCAAAAAAATCGACAATAGTTTCAATTAAATTTGCTAAAATTTCGTTCATAAAAATTAAAATTTTTAAAAAAATAAAAAAAAATCGAAGATAGTTTCAATTAATTTTGCAAAAATTTCGTTCATAAAAATTAAAATTTGTTAAAAAGTCAAAAAAAATCGAAGATAGTTTCAATTAAATTTGCTAAAATTTGGTTCATAAAAATTAAAATTTGTACGATAATACGAAAAAATCGAAGATAGCTTAAAATAAATTTGCTAACATTTAGTTCATAAAACTTAAAATTTTTTAGAAAATCCAAAAAAATCGAAGATAGTTTCAATTAAATTTGCTAAAATTTCGTTCATAAAAATTAAAGTTTGTAAGAAAATCCAAAAAAATCGACGATAGCTTAAATTAAATTTGCTATAATTTAGTTCATAAAAATTAAAATTTGTCAGAAAATCCAAAAAAATCGAAGATAGCTTAAATTAAATTTGCTAAAATTTAGTTCATAAAACTTAAAACTTTTAAGAAAATCCAAAAAATCGAAGATAGTTTGAATTAAATTTGCTAAAATTTCGTTCATAAAAATTAAAATTTGTTAAAAAGTAAAAAAAAATCGAAGATACTTTCAATTAAATTTGCTAAAATTTGGTTCATAAAAATTAAAATTTGTAAGAAAATCCAAAAAAATCGAAGATCGTTTCAATTAAATTTGCTAAAATTTCGTTCATAAAATTAAAATTGTAAGAAAATCCAAAAAAATCGAAGATAGCTTAAATTAAATTTGCTAAAATTTAGTTCATAAAACTTAAAAATTTTAAGAAAATCCAAAAAAATCGACAATAGTTTCAATTAAATTTGCTAAAATTTCGTTCATAAAAATTAAAATTTTTAAAAAAATCAAAAAAAATCGAAGATAGTTTCAATTAATTTTGCAAAAATTTCGTTCATAAAAATTAAAATTTGTTAAAAAGTCAAAAAAAATCGAAGATAGTTTCAATTAAATTTGCTAAAATTTGGTTCATAAAAATTAAAATTTGTACGATAATACGAAAAAATCGAAGATAGCTTAAAATAAATTTGCTAACATTTAGTTCATAAAACTTAAAATTTTTTAGAAAATCCAAAAAAATCGAAGATAGTTTCAATTAAATTTGCTAAAATTTCGTTCATAAAAATTAAAGTTTGTAAGAAAATCCAAAAAAATCGACGATAGCTTAAATTAAATTTGCTATAATTTAGTTCATAAAAATTAAAATTTGTCAGAAAATCCAAAAAAATCGAAGATAGCTTAAATTAAATTTGCTAAAATTTAGTTCATAAAACTTAAAACTTTTAAGAAAATCCAAAAAATCGAAGATAGTTTGAATTAAATTTGCTAAAATTTCGTTCATAAAAATTAAAATTTGTTAAAAAGTAAAAAAAAATCGAAGATAGTTTCAATTAAATTTGCTAAAATTTGGTTCATAAAAATTAAAATTTGTAAGAAAATCCAAAAAAATCGAAGATCGTTTCAATTAAATTTGCTAAAATTTCGTTCATAAAAATTAAAATTGTAAGAAAATCCAAAAAAATCGAAGATAGCTTAAATTAAATTTGCTAAAATTTAGTTCATAAAACTTAAAAATTTTAAGAAAATCCAAAAAAATCGACAATAGTTTCAATTAAATTTGCTAAAATTTCGTTCATAAAAATTAAAATTTTTAAAAAAATCAAAAAAAATCGAAGATAGTTTCAATTAATTTTGCAAAAATTTCGTTCATAAAAATTAAAATTTGTTAAAAAGTCAAAAAAAATCGAAGATAGTTTCAATTAAATTTGCTAAAATTTGGTTCATAAAAATTAAAATTTGTAAGAAAATCCAAAAAAATCGAAGATCGTTTCAATTAAATTTGCTAAAATTTCGTTCATAAAAATTAAAATTTGTAAAAAAATAAAAAAAAATCGAAGATAGTTTCAATTAAATTTGCTAAAATTTCGTTCCTAAAAATAAAAATATGTAAAAAATCCAAAAAAATCGAAGATAATTTCAATTCAATTTGCTAAAACTTTGTTCATAAAAATTGAAAATTTAAAAAAATCCAAAAAATCGAAGATAGTTTCAATTAAATTTGCTAAAATTTCGTGCATAAAAATAAAAATTTGCAAAAAAATCCAAAAAAATCGAAGATAGTTTCGATTAAATTTGCTAAAGTTTCGTTCATAAAAATTAAAATTTGTAAAAAAATCCTAAAAAATCGACAATAGTTTCAATTAATTTTGCAAAAATTTCGTTCATAAAAATTAAAATTTGTTAAAAAGTCAAAAAAAATCGAAGATAGTTTCAATTAAATTTGCTAAAATTTGGTTCATAAAAATTAAAATTTGTAAGAAAATCCAAAAAAATCGAAGATCGTTTCAATTAAATTTGCTAAAATTTCGTTCATAAAAATTAAAATTTGTACGATAATACGAAAAAATCGAAGATAGCTTAAAATAAATTTGCTAAAATTTAGTTCATAAAACTTAAAATTTTTTAGAAAATCCAAAAAAATCGAAGATAGTTTCAATTAAATTTGCTAAAATTTCGTTCATAAAAATTAAAGTTTGTAAGAAAATCCAAAAAAATCGACGATAGCTTAAATTAAATTTGCTATAATTTAGTTCATAAAAATTAAAATTTGTCAGAAAATCCAAAAAAATCGAAGATAGCTTAAATTAAATTTGCTTAAATTTAGTTCATAAAACTTAAAACTTTTAAGAAAATCCAAAAAATCGAAGATAGTTTGAATTAAATTTGCTAAAATTTCGTTCATAAAAATTAAAATTTGTTAAAAAGTAAAAAAAAATCGAAGATAGTTTCAATTAAATTTGCTAAAATTTGGTTCATAAAAATTAAAATTTGTAAGAAAATCCAAAAAAATCGAAGATCGTTTCAATTAAATTTGCTAAAATTTCGTTCATAAAAATTAAAATTGTAAGAAAATCCAAAAAAATCGAAGATAGCTTAAATTAAATTTGCTAAAATTTAGTTCATAAAACTTAAAAATTTTAAGAAAATCCAAAAAAATCGACAATAGTTTCAATTAAATTTGCTAAAATTTCGTTCATAAAAATTAAAATTTTTAAAAAAATCAAAAAAAATCGAAGATAGTTTCAATTAATTTTGCAAAAATTTCGTTCATAAAAATTAAAATTTGTTAAAAAGTAAAAAAAAATCGAAGATAGTTTCAATTAAATTTGCTAAAATTTCGTTCATAAAATTAAAATTTTTAAAAAAATCCAAAAAAATCGAAGATAGTTTCCATTAAATTTGCTAAAATTTCGTTCATAAAAATAAAATTTTTAAAAAAATCCAAAAAAATCGAAGATAGTATCAATTAAATTTGCTAAAATTTCGTTCATAAAAATTAAAATTTGTAAGAAAATCCAAAAAAAATCGAAGATAGCTTAAATTAATTTTGCTAAAATTTAGTTCATAAAACTAAAAAATTTTAAGGAAATCCAAAAAAATCGACAATAGTTTCAATTAAATTTGCTAAAATTTCGTTCATAAAAATTAAAATTTGTAAAAAAATAAAAAAAAATCGAAGATAGTTTCAATTAAATTTGCTAAAATTTCGTTCCTAAAAATAAAAATATGTAAAAAATCCAAAAAAATCGAAGATAATTTCAATTCAATTTGCTAAAACTTTGTTCATAAAAATTGAAATTTTAAAAAAATCCAAAAAAATCGAAGATAGTTTCAATTAAATTTGCTAAAATTTGGTTCATAAAAATTAAAATTTGTAAGAAAATCCAAAAAAATCGAAGATCGTTTCAATTAAATTTGCTTAAATTTCGTTCATGAAAAATTAAAATTTGTACGATAATACGAAAAAATCGAAGATAGCTTAAAATAAATTTGCTAAAATTTTTTTCGTAAAAATTAAAATTTAAAAAAAAAAACCAAAAAAATCGACAATAGTTTCAATTAAATTTGCTAAAATTTTTTTCGTAAAAATTAAAATTTAAAAAAAAAAACAAAAAATCGAGGATAGTTTCAATTAAATTTGCTAAAATTTCGTTCATAAAAATTAAAATTTGTAAAAAATTCCAAAAAAATCGAAAATTGTTTCAATTGAATTTGCTAAAATTTAGTTCATAAAACTTAAAATTTGTAAGAAAATCTAAAAAAATCTTAGATAGTTCATATAAAATTTGCTAAAATTTAGTTCAAAAACATAAAATTTGTCATAAAATCCAAAAAAATCGAAGATATTTTCAATTTAATTTGCTAAAATTTCGTTCATAAAAATTAAAATTTGTAGGAACATCCAAAAAAATCGAAGATAGTTTCATTTAAATTTGCTAAAATTTCGTTCATAAAAATTAAAATTTGTAAAAAAATCCTAAAAAATCGAAGATAGTTTCAATTAAATTTGCTAAAATTTCGTTCATAAAAATAAAATTTTTAAAAAAATCCAAAAAAATCGAAGATAGTATCAATTAAATTTGCTAAAATTTCGTTCATGAAAATTAAAATTTGTAAGAATATCCAAAAAAATCGAAGATCGTTTCAATTAAATTTGCTAAAATTTCGTTCATAAAAATTAAAATTTGTAAGAAAATCCAAAAAAAATCGAAGATAGCTTAAATTAAATTTGCTAAAATTTAGTTCATAAAACTTAAAAATTTTAAGAAAATCCAAAAAAATCGACAATAGTTTCAATTAAATTTGCTAAAATTTCGTTCATAAAAATTAAAATTTGTAAAAAAATCAAAAAAAATCGAAGATAGTTTCAATTAGTTTTGCAAAAATTTCGTTCACAAAAATTAAAATTTGTTAAAAAGTCAAAAAAAATCGAAGATAGTTTCAATTAAATTTGCTAAAATTTGGTTCATAAAAATTAAAATTTGTAAGAAAATCCAAAAAAAATCGAAGATCGTTTCAATTAAATTTGCTAAAATTTCGTTCATAAAAATTAAAATTTGTAAGAAAATCCAAAAAAAATCGAAGATAGCTTAAATTAAATTTGCAAAAATTTAGTTCATAAAACTTAAAAATTTTAAGAAAATCCAAAAAAATCGACAGTAGTTTCAATTAAATTTGCTAAATTTTTTTTGGTACAAATTAAAATTTTTAAAAATCCAAAAAAATCGAAGATCGTTTCAATTAAATTTGCTAAAATTTCGTTCATAAAAATTAAAATTTCCAAAAAAATCGAAGATAGTTTCAATTAAATTTGGTAAAATTTAGTTCATAAAACTTAAAAATTTTAAGAAAATCCAAAAAAATCGACAATAGTTTCAATTAAATTTGCTAAAATTTTTTTCGTAAAAATTAAAATTTTAAAAAAAAAACAAAAAAATCGACAATAGTTTCAATTAAATTTGCTAAAATTTTTTTCGTAAAAATTAAAATTTAAAAAAAAAAACAAAAAAATCGAGGATAGTTTCAATTAAATTTGCTAAAATTTCGTTCATAAAAATTAAAATTTGTAAGAAAATCCAAAAAAAATCGAAGATAGCTTAAATTAATTTTGCTAAAATTTAGTTCATAAAACTTAAAAATTTTAAGAAAATCCAAAAAAATCGACAATAGTTTCAATTAAATTTGCTAAAATTTCGTTCATAAAAATTAAAATTTGTAAAAAAATAAAAAAAAGTCGAAGATAGTTTCAATTAAATTTGCTAAAATTTCGTTCCTAAAAATAAAAATATGTAAAAAATCAAAAAAAATCGAAGATAATTTCAAATCAATTTGCTAAAACTTTGTTCATAAAAATTGAAATTTTAAAAAAATCCAAAAAAATCGAAGATAGTTTCAATTAAATTTGCTAAAATTTCGTGCATAAAAATAAAAATTTGCAAAAAAATCCAAAAAAATCGAAGATAGTTTCAATTAATTTTGCAAAAATTTCGTTCATAAAAATTAAAATTTGTTAAAAAGTAAAAAAAAATCGAAGATAGTTTCAATTAAATTTGCTAAAATTTCGTTCATAAAATTAAAATTTTTAAAAAAATCCAAAAAAATCGAAGATAGTTTCCATTAAATTTGCTAAAATTTCGTTCATAAAAATAAAATTTTTAAAAAAATCCAAAAAAATCGAAGATAGTATCAATTAAATTTGCTAAAATTTCGTTCATAAAAATTAAAATTTGTAAGAAAATCCAAAAAAAATCGAAGATAGCTTAAATTAATTTTGCTAAAATTTAGTTCATAAAACTAAAAAATTTTAAGGAAATCCAAAAAAATCGACAATAGTTTCAATTAAATTTGCTAAAATTTCGTTCATAAAAATTAAAATTTGTAAAAAAATAAAAAAAAATCGAAGATAGTTTCAATTAAATTTGCTAAAATTTCGTTCCTAAAAATAAAAATATGTAAAAAATCCAAAAAAATCGAAGATAATTTCAATTCAATTTGCTAAAACTTTGTTCATAAAAATTGAAATTTTAAAAAAATCCAAAAAAATCGAAGATAGTTTCAATTAAATTTGCTAAAATTTGGTTCATAAAAATTAAAATTTGTAAGAAAATCCAAAAAAATCGAAGATCGTTTCAATTAAATTTGCTTAAATTTCGTTCATGAAAAATTAAAATTTGTACGATAATACGAAAAAATCGAAGATAGCTTAAAATAAATTTGCTAAAATTTTTTTCGTAAAAATTAAAATTTAAAAAAAAAAACCAAAAAAATCGACAATAGTTTCAATTAAATTTGCTAAAATTTTTTTCGTAAAAATTAAAATTTAAAAAAAAAAACAAAAAATCGAGGATAGTTTCAATTAAATTTGCTAAAATTTCGTTCATAAAAATTAAAATTTGTAAAAAATTCCAAAAAAATCGAAAATTGTTTCAATTGAATTTGCTAAAATTTAGTTCATAAAACTTAAAATTTGTAAGAAAATCTAAAAAAATCTTAGATAGTTCATATAAAATTTGCTAAAATTTAGTTCAAAAACATAAAATTTGTCAGAAAATCCAAAAAAATCGAAGATATTTTCAATTTAATTTGCTAAAATTTCGTTCATAAAAATTAAAATTTGTAGGAACATCCAAAAAAATCGAAGATAGTTTCATTTAAATTTGCTAAAATTTCGTTCATAAAAATTAAAATTTGTAAAAAAATCCTAAAAAATCGAAGATAGTTTCAATTAAATTTGCTAAAATTTCGTTCATAAAAATAAAATTTTTAAAAAAATCCAAAAAAATCGAAGATAGTATCAATTAAATTTGCTAAAATTTCGTTCATGAAAATTAAAATTTGTAAGAATATCCAAAAAAATCGAAGATCGTTTCAATTAAATTTGCTAAAATTTCGTTCATAAAAATTAAAATTTGTAAGAAAATCCAAAAAAAATCGAAGATAGCTTAAATTAAATTTGCTAAAATTTAGTTCATAAAACTTAAAAATTTTAAGAAAATCCAAAAAAATCGACAATAGTTTCAATTAAATTTGCTAAAATTTCGTTCATAAAAATTAAAATTTGTAAAAAAATCAAAAAAAATCGAAGATAGTTTCAATTAGTTTTGCAAAAATTTCGTTCACAAAAATTAAAATTTGTTAAAAAGTCAAAAAAAATCGAAGATAGTTTCAATTAAATTTGCTAAAATTTGGTTCATAAAAATTAAAATTTGTAAGAAAATCCAAAAAAAATCGAAGATCGTTTCAATTAAATTTGCTAAAATTTCGTTCATAAAAATTAAAATTTGTAAGAAAATCCAAAAAAAATCGAAGATAGCTTAAATTAAATTTGCAAAAATTTAGTTCATAAAACTTAAAAATTTTAAGAAAATCCAAAAAAATCGACAGTAGTTTCAATTAAATTTGCTAAATTTTTTTTGGTACAAATTAAAATTTTTAAAAATCCAAAAAAATCGAAGATCGTTTCAATTAAATTTGCTAAAATTTCGTTCATAAAAATTAAAATTTCCAAAAAAATCGAAGATAGTTTCAATTAAATTTGGTAAAATTTAGTTCATAAAACTTAAAAATTTTAAGAAAATCCAAAAAAATCGACAATAGTTTCAATTAAATTTGCTAAAATTTTTTTCGTAAAAATTAAAATTTTAAAAAAAAAACCAAAAAAATCGACAATAGTTTCAATTAAATTTGCTAAAATTTTTTTCGTAAAAATTAAAATTTAAAAAAAAAAACAAAAAAATCGAGGATAGTTTCAATTAAATTTGCTAAAATTTCGTTCATAAAAATTAAAATTTGTAAGAAAATCCAAAAAAAATCGAAGATAGCTTAAATTAATTTTGCTAAAATTTAGTTCATAAAACTTAAAAATTTTAAGAAAATCCAAAAAAATCGACAATAGTTTCAATTAAATTTGCTAAAATTTCGTTCATAAAAATTAAAATTTGTAAAAAAATAAAAAAAAGTCGAAGATAGTTTCAATTAAATTTGCTAAAATTTCGTTCCTAAAAATAAAAATATGTAAAAAATCAAAAAAAATCGAAGATAATTTCAAATCAATTTGCTAAAACTTTGTTCATAAAAATTGAAATTTTAAAAAAATCCAAAAAAATCGAAGATAGTTTCAATTAAATTTGCTAAAATTTCGTGCATAAAAATAAAAATTTGCAAAAAAATCCAAAAAAATCGAAGATAGTTTCGATTAAATTTGCTAAAGTTTCGTTCATAAAAATTAAAATTTGTAAAAAAATCCTAAAAAATCGACAATAGTTTCAATTAATTTTGCAAAAATTTCGTTCATAAAAATTAAAATTTGTTAAAAAGTCAAAAAAAATCGAAGATAGTTTCAATTAAATTTGCTAAAATTCGGTTCATAAAAATTAAAATTTGTAAGAAAATCCAAAAAAATCGAAGATCGTTTCAATTAAATTTGCTAAAATTTCGTTCATAAAAATTAAAATTTGTACGATAATACGAAAAAATCGAAGATAGCTTAAAATAAATTTGCTAACATTTAGTTCATAAAACTTAAAATTTTTTAGAGAATCCAAAAAAATCGAAGATAGTTTCAATTAAATTTGCTAAAATTTCGTTCATAAAAATTGAAAATTTAAAAAAATCCAAAAAATCGAAGATAGTTTCAATTAAATTTGCTAAAATTTCGTGCATAAAAATAAAAATTTGCAAAAACATCCAAAAAAATCGAAGATAGTTTCGATTAAATTTGCTAAAGTTTCGTTCATAAAAATTAAAATTTGTAAAAAAATCCTAAAAAATCGACAATAGTTTCAATTAATTTTGCAAAAATTTCGTTCATAAAAATTAAAATTTGTTAAAAAGTCAAAAAAAATCGAAGATAGTTTCAATTAAATTTGCTAAAATTTGGTTCATAAAAATTAAAATTTGTAAGAAAATCCAAAAAAATCGAAGATCGTTTCAATTAAATTTGCTAAAATTTCGTTCATAAAAATTAAAATTTGTACGATAATACGAAAAAATCGAAGATAGCTTAAAATAAATTTGCTAAAATTTAGTTCATAAAACTTAAAATTTTTTAGAAAATCCAAAAAAATCGAAGATAGTTTCAATTAAATTTGCTAAAATTTCGTTCATAAAAATTAAAGTTTGTAAGAAAATCCAAAAAAATCGACGATAGCTTAAATTAAATTTGCTATAATTTAGTTCATAAAAATTAAAATTTGTCAGAAAATCCAAAAAAATCGAAGATAGCTTAAATTAAATTTGCTTAAATTTAGTTCATAAAACTTAAAACTTTTAAGAAAATCCAAAAAATCGAAGATAGTTTGAATTAAATTTGCTAAAATTTCGTTCATAAAAATTAAAATTTGTTAAAAAGTAAAAAAAAATCGAAGATAGTTTCAATTAAATTTGCTAAAATTTGGTTCATAAAAATTAAAATTTGTAAGAAAATCCAAAAAAATCGAAGATCGTTTCAATTAAATTTGCTAAAATTTCGTTCATAAAAATTAAAATTGTAAGAAAATCCAAAAAAATCGAAGATAGCTTAAATTAAATTTGCTAAAATTTAGTTCATAAAACTTAAAAATTTTAAGAAAATCCAAAAAAATCGACAATAGTTTCAATTAAATTTGCTAAAATTTCGTTCATAAAAATTAAAATTTTTAAAAAAATCAAAAAAAATCGAAGATAGTTTCAATTAATTTTGCAAAAATTTCGTTCATAAAAATTAAAATTTGTTAAAAAGTAAAAAAAAATCGAAGATAGTTTCAATTAAATTTGCTAAAATTTCGTTCATAAAATTAAAATTTTTAAAAAAATCCAAAAAAATCGAAGATAGTTTCCATTAAATTTGCTAAAATTTCGTTCATAAAAATAAAATTTTTAAAAAAATCCAAAAAAATCGAAGATAGTATCAATTAAATTTGCTAAAATTTCGTTCATAAAAATTAAAATTTGTAAGAAAATCCAAAAAAAATCGAAGATAGCTTAAATTAATTTTGCTAAAATTTAGTTCATAAAACTAAAAAATTTTAAGGAAATCCAAAAAAATCGACAATAGTTTCAATTAAATTTGCTAAAATTTCGTTCATAAAAATTAAAATTTGTAAAAAAATAAAAAAAAATCGAAGATAGTTTCAATTAAATTTGCTAAAATTTCGTTCCTAAAAATAAAAATATGTAAAAAATCCAAAAAAATCGAAGATAATTTCAATTCAATTTGCTAAAACTTTGTTCATAAAAATTGAAATTTTAAAAAAATCCAAAAAAATCGAAGATAGTTTCAATTAAATTTGCTAAAATTTGGTTCATAAAAATTAAAATTTGTAAGAAAATCCAAAAAAATCGAAGATCGTTTCAATTAAATTTGCTTAAATTTCGTTCATGAAAAATTAAAATTTGTACGATAATACGAAAAAATCGAAGATAGCTTAAAATAAATTTGCTAAAATTTTTTTCGTAAAAATTAAAATTTAAAAAAAAAAACCAAAAAAATCGACAATAGTTTCAATTAAATTTGCTAAAATTTTTTTCGTAAAAATTAAAATTTAAAAAAAAAAACAAAAAATCGAGGATAGTTTCAATTAAATTTGCTAAAATTTCGTTCATAAAAATTAAAATTTGTAAAAAATTCCAAAAAAATCGAAAATTGTTTCAATTGAATTTGCTAAAATTTAGTTCATAAAACTTAAAATTTGTAAGAAAATCTAAAAAAATCTTAGATAGTTCATATAAAATTTGCTAAAATTTAGTTCAAAAACATAAAATTTGTCAGAAAATCCAAAAAAATCGAAGATATTTTCAATTTAATTTGCTAAAATTTCGTTCATAAAAATTAAAATTTGTAGGAACATCCAAAAAAATCAAAGATAGTTTCATTTAAATTTGCTAAAATTTCGTTCATAAAAATTAAAATTTGTAAAAAAATCCTAAAAAATCGAAGATAGTTTCAATTAAATTTGCTAAAATTTCGTTCATAAAAATAAAATTTTTAAAAAAATCCAAAAAAATCGAAGATAGTATCAATTAAATTTGCTAAAATTTCGTTCATGAAAATTAAAATTTGTAAGAATATCCAAAAAAATCGAAGATCGTTTCAATTAAATTTGCTAAAATTTCGTTCATAAAAATTAAAATTTGTAAGAAAATCCAAAAAAAATCGAAGATAGCTTAAATTAAATTTGCTAAAATTTAGTTCATAAAACTTAAAAATTTTAAGAAAATCCAAAAAAATCGACAATAGTTTCAATTAAATTTGCTAAAATTTCGTTCATAAAAATTAAAATTTGTAAAAAAATAAAAAAAAATCGAAGATAGTTTCAATTAGTTTTGCAAAAATTTCGTTCACAAAAATTAAAATTTGTTAAAAAGTCAAAAAAAATCGAAGATAGTTTCAATTAAATTTGCTAAAATTTGGTTCATAAAAATTAAAATTTGTAAGAAAATCCAAAAAAAATCGAAGATCGTTTCAATTAAATTTGCTAAAATTTCGTTCATAAAAATTAAAATTTGTAAGAAAATCCAAAAAAAATCGAAGATAGCTTAAATTAAATTTGCAAAAATTTAGTTCATAAAACTTAAAAATTTTAAGAAAATCCAAAAAAATCGACAGTAGTTTCAATTAAATTTGCTAAATTTTTTTTGGTACAAATTAAAATTTTTAAAAATCCAAAAAAATCGAAGATCGTTTCAATTAAATTTGCTAAAATTTCGTTCATAAAAATTAAAATTTCCAAAAAAATCGAAGATAGTTTCAATTAAATTTGGTAAAATTTAGTTCATAAAACTTAAAAATTTTAAGAAAATCCAAAAAAATCGACAATAGTTTCAATTAAATTTGCTAAAATTTTTTTCGTAAAAATTAAAATTTTAAAAAAAAAACCAAAAAAATCGACAATAGTTTCAATTAAATTTGCTAAAATTTTTTTCGTAAAAATTAAAATTTAAAAAAAAAAACAAAAAAATCGAGGATAGTTTCAATTAAATTTGCTAAAATTTCGTTCATAAAAATTAAAATTTGTAAGAAAATCCAAAAAAAATCGAAGATAGCTTAAATTAATTTTGCTAAAATTTAGTTCATAAAACTTAAAAATTTTAAGAAAATCCAAAAAAATCGACAATAGTTTCAATTAAATTTGCTAAAATTTCGTTCATAAAAATTAAAATTTGTAAAAAAATAAAAAAAAGTCGAAGATAGTTTCAATTAAATTTGCTAAAATTTCGTTCCTAAAAATAAAAATATGTAAAAAATCAAAAAAAATCGAAGATAATTTCAAATCAATTTGCTAAAACTTTGTTCATAAAAATTGAAATTTTAAAAAAATCCAAAAAAATCGAAGATAGTTTCAATTAAATTTGCTAAAATTTCGTGCATAAAAATAAAAATTTGCAAAAAAATCCAAAAAATCGAAGATAGTTTCGATTAAATTTGCTAAAGTTTCGTTCATAAAAATTAAAATTTGTAAAAAAATCCTAAAAAATCGACAATAGTTTCAATTAATTTTGCAAAAATTTCGTTCATAAAAATTAAAATTTGTTAAAAAGTCAAAAAAAATCGAAGATAGTTTCAATTAAATTTGCTAAAATTTGGTTCATAAAAATTAAAATTTGTAAGAAAATCCAAAAAAATCGAAGATCGTTTCAATTAAATTTGCTAAAATTTCGTTCATAAAAATTAAAATTTGTACGATAATACGAAAAAATCGAAGATAGCTTAAAATAAATTTGCTAACATTTAGTTCATAAAACTTAAAATTTTTTAGAGAATCCAAAAAAATCGAAGATAGTTTCAATTAAATTTGCTAAAATTTCGTTCATAAAAATTAAAGTTTGTAAGAAAATCCAAAAAAATCGACGATAGCTTAAATTAAATTTGCTATAATTTAGTTCATAAAAATTAAATTTGTCAGAAAATTCAAAAAAATCGAAGATAGCTTAAATTAAATTTGCTAAAATTTAGTTCATAAAACTTAAAACTTTTAAGAAAATCCAAAAATCGAAGATAGTTTGAATTAAATTTGCTAAAATTTCGTTCATAAAAATTAAAATTTGTTAAAAAGTAAAAAAAAATCGAAGATAGTTTCAATTAAATTTGCTAAAATTTGGTTCATAAAAATTAAAATTTGTAAGAAAATCCAAAAAAATCGAAGATCGTTTCAATTAAATTTGCTAAAATTTCGTTCATAAAAATTAAAATTGTAAGAAAATCCAAAAAAATCGAAGATAGCTTAAATTAAATTTGCTAAAATTTAGTTCATAAAACTTAAAAATTTTAAGAAAATCCAAAAAAATCGACAATAGTTTCAATTAAATTTGCTAAAATTTCGTTCATAAAAATTAAAATTTTTAAAAAAATCAAAAAAAATCGAAGATAGTTTCAATTAATTTTGCAAAAATTTCGTTCATAAAAATTAAAATTTGTTAAAAAGTCAAAAAAAATCGAAGATAGTTTCAATTAAATTTGCTAAAATTTGGTTCATAAAAATTAAAATTTGTAAGAAAATCCAAAAAAATCGAAGATCGTTTCAATTAAATTTGCTAAAATTTCGTTCATAAAAATTAAAATTTGTAAAAAAATAAAAAAAATCGAAGATAGTTTCAATTAAATTTGCTAAAATTTCGTTCCTAAAAATAAAAATATGTAAAAAATCCAAAAAAATCGAAGATAATTTCAATTCAATTTGCTAAAACTTTGTTCATAAAAATTGAAAATTTAAAAAAATCCAAAAAATCGAAGATAGTTTCAATTAAATTTGCTAAAATTTCGTGCATAAAAATAAAAATTTGCAAAAAAATCCAAAAAAATCGAAGATAGTTTCGATTAAATTTGCTAAAGTTTCGTTCATAAAAATTAAAATTTGTAAAAAAATCCTAAAAAATCGACAATAGTTTCAATTAATTTTGCAAAAATTTCGTTCATAAAAATTAAAATTTGTTAAAAAGTCAAAAAAATCGAAGATAGTTTCAATTAAATTTGCTAAAATTTGGTTCATAAAAATTAAAATTTGTAAGAAAATCCAAAAAAAATCGAAGATCGTTTCAATTAAATTTGCTAAAATTTCGTTCATAAAAATTAAAATTTGTACGATAATACGAAAAAATCGAAGATAGCTTAAAATAAATTTGCTAAAATTTAGTTCATAAAACTTAAAATTTTTTAGAAAATCCAAAAAAATCGAAGATAGTTTCAATTAAATTTGCTAAAATTTCGTTCATAAAAATTAAAGTTTGTAAGAAAATCCAAAAAAAATCGACGATAGCTTAAATTAAATTTGCAATAATTTAGTTCATAAAAATTAAAATTTGTCAGAAAATCCAAAAAAATCGAAGATAGCTTAAATTAAATTTGCTTAAATTTAGTTCATAAAACTTAAAACTTTTAAGAAAATCCAAAAAATCGAAGATAGTTTGAATTAAATTTGCTAAAATTTCGTTCATAAAAATTAAAATTTGTTAAAAAGTAAAAAAAAATCGAAGATAGTTTCAATTAAATTTGCTAAAATTTGGTTCATAAAAATTAAAATTTGTAAGAAAATCCAAAAAAATCGAAGATCGTTTCAATTAAATTTGCTAAAATTTCGTTCATAAAAATTAAAATTGTAAGAAAATCCAAAAAAATCGAAGATAGCTTAAATTAAATTTGCTAAAATTTAGTTCATAAAACTTAAAAATTTTAAGAAAATCCAAAAAAATCGACAATAGTTTCAATTAAATTTGCTAAAATTTCGTTCATAAAAATTAAAATTTTTAAAAAATCAAAAAAAATCGAAGATAGTTTCAATTAATTTTGCAAAAATTTCGTTCATAAAAATTAAAATTTGTTAAAAAGTAAAAAAAAATCGAAGATAGTTTCAATTAAATTTGCTAAAATTTCGTTCATAAAATTAAAATTTTTAAAAAAATCCAAAAAAATCGAAGATAGTTTCCATTAAATTTGCTAAAATTTCGTTCATAAAAATAAAATTTTTAAAAAAATCCAAAAAAATCGAAGATAGTATCAATTAAATTTGCTAAAATTTCGTTCATAAAAATTAAAATTTGTAAGAAAATCCAAAAAAAATCGAAGATAGCTTAAATTAATTTGCTAAAATTTAGTTCATAAAACTAAAAAATTTTAAGGAAATCCAAAAAAAATCGACAATAGTTTCAATTAAATTTGCTAAAATTTCGTTCATAAAAATTAAAATTTGTAAAAAAATAAAAAAAAATCGAAGATAGTTTCAATTAAATTTGCTAAAATTTCGTTCCTAAAAATAAAAATATGTAAAAAATCCAAAAAATCGAAGATAATTTCAATTCAATTTGCTAAAACTTTGTTCATAAAAATTGAAATTTTAAAAAAATCCAAAAAAATCGAAGATAGTTTCAATTAAATTTGCTAAAATTTGGTTCATAAAAATTAAAATTTGTAAGAAAATCCAAAAAAATCGAAGATCGTTTCAATTAAATTTGCTTAAATTTCGTTCATGAAAAATTAAAATTTGTACGATAATACGAAAAAATCGAAGATAGCTTAAAATAAATTTGCTAAAATTTTTTTCGTAAAAATTAAAATTTAAAAAAAAAAACCAAAAAAAATCGACAATAGTTTCAATTAAATTTGCTAAAATTTTTTTCGTAAAAATTAAAATTTAAAAAAAAAACAAAAAATCGAGGATAGTTTCAATTAAATTTGCTAAAATTTCGTTCATAAAAATTAAAATTTGTAAAAAATTCCAAAAAAATCGAAAATTGTTTCAATTGAATTTGCTAAAATTTAGTTCATAAAACTTAAAATTTGTAAGAAAATCTAAAAAAATCTTAGATAGTTCATATAAAATTTGCTAAAATTTAGTTCAAAAACATAAAATTTGTCAGAAAATCCAAAAAAATCGAAGATATTTTCAATTTAATTTGCTAAAATTTCGTTCATAAAAATTAAAATTTGTAGGAACATCCAAAAAAATCGAAGATAAGTTTCATTTAAATTTGCTAAAATTTCGTTCATAAAAATTAAAATTTGTAAAAAAATCCTAAAAAATCGAAGATAGTTTCAATTAAATTTGCTAAAATTTCGTTCATAAAAATAAAATTTTTAAAAAAATCCAAAAAAATCGAAGATAGTATCAATTAAATTTGCTAAAATTTCGTTCATGAAAATTAAAATTTGTAAGAATATCCAAAAAAATCGAAGATCGTTTCAATTAAATTTGCTAAAATTTCGTTCATAAAAATTAAAATTTGTAAGAAAATCCAAAAAAAATCGAAGATAGCTTAAATTAAATTTGCTAAAATTTAGTTCATAAAACTTAAAAATTTAAGAAAATCCAAAAAATCGACAATAGTTTCAATTAAATTTGCTAAAATTTCGTTCATAAAAATTAAAATTTGTAAAAAAATCAAAAAAATCGAAGATAGTTTCAATTAGTTTTGCAAAAATTTCGTTCACAAAAATTAAAATTTGTTAAAAAGTCAAAAAAAATCGAAGATAGTTTCAATTAAATTTGCTAAAATTTGGTTCATAAAAATTAAAATTTGTAAGAAAATCCAAAAAAAATCGAAGATCGTTTCAATTAAATTTGCTAAAATTTCGTTCATAAAAATTAAAATTTGTAAGAAAATCCAAAAAAAATCGAAGATAGCTTAAATTAAATTTGCAAAAATTTAGTTCATAAAACTTAAAAATTTTAAGAAAATCCAAAAAAATCGACAGTAGTTTCAATTAAATTTGCTAAATTTTTTTTGGTACAAATTAAAATTTTTAAAAATCCAAAAAAATCGAAGATCGTTTCAATTAAATTTGCTAAAATTTCGTTCATAAAAATTAAAATTTCCAAAAAAATCGAAGATAGTTTCAATTAAATTTGGTAAAATTTAGTTCATAAAACTTAAAAATTTTAAGAAAATCCAAAAAAATCGACAATAGTTTCAATTAAATTTGCTAAAATTTTTTTCGTAAAAATTAAAATTTTAAAAAAAAAACCAAAAAAATCGACAATAGTTTCAATTAAATTTGCTAAAATTTTTTTCGTAAAAATTAAAATTTAAAAAAAAAAACAAAAAAATCGAGGATAGTTTCAATTAAATTTGCTAAAATTTCGTTCATAAAAATTAAAATTTGTAAGAAAATCCAAAAAAAATCGAAGATAGCTTAAATTAATTTTGCTAAAATTTAGTTCATAAAACTTAAAAATTTTAAGAAAATCCAAAAAAATCGACAATAGTTTCAATTAAATTTGCTAAAATTTCGTTCATAAAAATTAAAATTTGTAAAAAAATAAAAAAAAGTCGAAGATAGTTTCAATTAAATTTGCTAAAATTTCGTTCCTAAAAATAAAAATATGTAAAAAATAAAAAAAATCGAAGATAATTTCAAATCAATTTGCTAAAACTTTGTTCATAAAAATTGAAATTTTAAAAAAATCCAAAAAAAATCGAAGATAGTTTCAATTAAATTTGCTAAAATTTCGTGCATAAAAATAAAAATTTGCAAAAAAAATCCAAAAAAATCGAAGATAGTTTCGATTAAATTTGCTAAAGTTTCGTTCATAAAAATTAAAATTTGTAAAAAAATCCTAAAAAATCGACAATAGTTTCAATTAATTTTGCAAAAATTTCGTTCATAAAAATTAAAATTTGTTAAAAAGTCAAAAAAAATCGAAGATAGTTTCAATTAAATTTGCTAAAATTTGGTTCATAAAAATTAAAATTTGTAAGAAAATCCAAAAAAATCGAAGATCGTTTCAATTAAATTTGCTAAAATTTCGTTCATAAAAATTAAAATTTGTACGATAATACGAAAAAATCGAAGATAGCTTAAAATAAATTTGCTAACATTTAGTTCATAAAACTTAAAATTTTTTAGAGAATCCAAAAAAATCGAAGATAGTTTCAATTAAATTTGCTAAAATTTCGTTCATAAAAATTAAAGTTTGTAAGAAAATCCAAAAAAATCGACGATAGCTTAAATTAAATTTGCTATAATTTAGTTCATAAAAATTAAAATTTGTCAGAAAATTCAAAAAAATCGAAGATAGCTTAAATTAAATTTGCTAAAATTTAGTTCATAAAACTTAAAACTTTAAGAAAATCCAAAAAATCGAAGATAGTTTGAATTAAATTTGCTAAAATTTCGTTCATAAAAATTAAAATTTGTTAAAAAGTAAAAAAAAATCGAAGATAGTTTCAATTAAATTTGCTAAAATTTGGTTCATAAAAATTAAAATTTGTAAGAAAATCCAAAAAAATCGAAGATCGTTTCAATTAAATTTGCTAAAATTTCGTTCATAAAAATTAAAATTGTAAGAAAATCCAAAAAAATCGAAGATAGCTTAAATTAAATTTGCTAAAATTTAGTTCATAAAATTTAAAAATTTAAGAAAATCCAAAAAAATCGACAATAGTTTCAATTAAATTTGCTAAAATTTCGTTCATAAAAATTAAAATTTGTAAAAAAATAAAAAAAAGTCGAAGATAGTTTCAATTAAATTTGCTAAAATTTCGTTCCTAAAAATAAAAATATGTAAAAAATCCAAAAAAATCGAAGATAATTTCAATTCAATTTGCTAAAACTTTGTTCATAAAAATTGAAATTTTAAAAAAATCCAAAAAAATCGAAGATAGTTTCAATTAAATTTGCTAAAATTTCGTGCATAAAAATAAAAATTTGCAAAAAAATCCAAAAAAATCGAAGATAGTTTCGATTAAATTTGCTAAAGTTTCGTTCATAAAGATTAAAATTTGTAAAAAAACCCTAAAAAATCGACAATAGTTTCAATTAATTTTGCAAAAATTTCGTTCATAAAAATTAAAATTTGTTAAAAAGTCAAAAAAATCGAAGATAGTTTCAATTAAATTGCTAAAATTTGGTCCATAAAAATTGAAATTTGTAAGAAAATCCAAAAAAATCGAAGATCGTTTCAATTAAATTTGCTAAAATTTCGTTCATAAAAATTAAAATTTGTACGATAATACGAAAAAATCGAAGATAGCTTAAAATAAATTTGCTAACATTTAGTTCATAAAACTTAAAATTTTTTAGAAAATCCAAAAAAATCGAAGATAGTTTCAATTAAATTTGCTAAAATTTCGTTCATAAAAATTAAAGTTTGTAAGAAAATCCAAAAAAATCGACGATAGCTTAAATTAAATTTGCTATAATTTAGTTCATAAAAATTAAATTTGTCAGAAAATCCAAAAAAATCGAAGATAGCTTAAATTAAATTTGCTAAAATTTAGTTCATAAAACTTAAAACTTTTAAGAAAATCCAAAAAATCGAAGATAGTTTGAATTAAATTTGCTAAAATTTCGTTCATAAAAATTAAAATTGTTAAAAGTAAAAAAAAATCGAAGATAATTTCAATTAAATTTGCTAAAATTTGGTTCATAAAAATTAAAATTTGTAAGAAAATCCAAAAAAATCGAAGATCGTTTCAATTAAATTTGCTAAAATTTCGTTCATAAAAATTAAAATTGTAAGAAAATCCAAAAAAATCGAAGATAGCTTAAATTAAATTTGCTAAAATTTAGTTCATAAAACTTAAAAATTTTAAGAAAATCTAAAAAAATCGACAATAGTTTCAATTAAATTTGCTAAAATTTCGTTCATAAAATTAAAATTTTTAAAAAATCAAAAAAAATCGAAGATAGTTTCAATTAATTTTGCAAAAATTTCGTTCATAAAAATTAAAATTTGTTAAAAAGTCAAAAAAAATCGAAGATAGTTTCAATTAAATTTGCTAAAATTTGGTTCATAAAAATTAAAATTTGTAAGAAAATCGAAAAAAATCGAAGATCGTTTCAATTAAATTTGCTAAAATTTCGTTCATAAAAATTAAAATTTGTAAGAAAATCCAAAAAAAATCGAAGATAGCTTAAATTAAATTTGCAAAAATTTAGTTCATAAAACTTAAAAATTTTAAGAAAATCCAAAAAAATCGACAGTAGTTTCAATTAAATTTGCTAAATTTTTTTTGGCACAAATTAAAATTTTAAAAAAATCCAAAAAATTCGAAGATAGTTTCAATTAAATTTGCTAAATATTCTTTCATAAAAATTAAAATTTGAAAAAAAATAAAAAAAATCGAAGATAGTTTCATTTAAATTTGCTTAAATTTTGTTCATAAAAATTAAAATTTGTAAAAAAAATCGAAGATAGTTTCAATTAAATTTGCTAAAATTTCGTTCATAAAAATTAAAATTTGTACGAAAATACGAAAAAATCGAAGATAGCTTAAAATAAATTTGCTAAAATTTAGTTCATAAAACTTAAAATTTTTTAGAAAATCCAAAAAAATCGAAGATAGTTTCAATTAATTTTGCAAAAATTTCGTTCATAAAAATTAAAATTTGTTAAAAGTCAAAAAAAATCGAAGATAGTTTCAATTAAATTTGCTAAAATTTGGTTCATAAAAATTAAAATTTGTAAGAAAATCTAAAAAAATCTTAGATAGTTCATATAAAATTTGCTAAAATTTAGTTCAAAAACATAAAATTTGTCAGAAAATCCAAAAAAATCGAAGATATTTTCAATTAAATTTGCTAAAATTTCGTTCATAAAAATTAAAATTTGTAAGAAAATCCAAAAAAAATCGAAGATAGCTTAAATTAATTTTGCTAAAATTTAGTTCATAAAACTTAAAAATTTTAAGAAAATCCAAAAAAATCGACAATAGTTTCAATTAAATTTGCTAAAATTTCGTTCATAAAAATTAAAATTTGTAAAAAAATAAAAAAAATCGAAGATAGTTTCAATTAAATTTGCTAAAGTTTCGTTCCTAAAAATAAAAATATGTAAAAAATCCAAAAAAATCGAAGATAATTTCAATTCAATTTGCTAAAACTTTGTTCATAAAAATTGAAATTTTAAAAAAATCCAAAAAATCGAAGATAGTTTCAATTAAATTTGCTAAAATTTCGCGCATAAAAATAAAAATTTGCAAAAAAATCCAAAAAAATCGAAGATAGTTTCGATTAAATTTGCTAAAGTTTCGTTCATAAAAATTAAAATTTGTAAAAAAAATCCTAAAAAATCGACAATAGTTTCAATTAATTTTGCAAAAATTTCGTTCATAAAAATTAAAATTTGTTAAAAAGTCAAAAAAAATCGAAGATAGTTTCAATTAATTTTGCTATAATTTGGTTCATAAAAATTAAAATTTGTAAGAAAATCCAAAAAAATCGAAGATCGTTTCAATTAAATTTGCTAAAATTTCGTTCATAAAAATTAAAATTTGTACGATAATACGAAAAAATCGAAGATAGCTTAAAATAAATTTGCTAAAATTTAGTTCATAAAAATTAAAATTTGTCAGAAAATCCAAAAAAATCGAAGATAGCTTAAATTAAATTTGCTTAAATTTAGTTCATAAAACTTAAAACTTTTAAGAAAATCCAAAAAATCGAAGATAGTTTGAATTAAATTTGCTAAAATTTCGTTCATAAAAATTAAAATTTGTTAAAAAGTAAAAAAAAATCGAAGATAGTTTCAATTAAATTTGCTAAAATTTGGTTCATAAAAATTAAAATTTGTAAGAAAATCCAAAAAAATCGAAGATCGTTTCAATTAAATTTGCTAAAATTTCGTGCATAAAAATAAAAATTTGCAAAAAAATCCAAAAAAATCGAAGATAGTTTCGATTAAATTTGCTAAAGTTTCGTTCATAAAAATTAAAATTTGTAAAAAAATAAAAAAAAGTCTAAGATAGTTTCAATTAAATTTGGTAAAATTTCGTTCCTAAAAATAAAAATATGTAAAAAATCCAAAAAATCGAAGATAATTTCAATTCAATTTGCTAAAACTTTGTTCATAAAAATTGAAATTTTAAAAAATCCAAAAAAATCGAAGATAGTTTCAATTAAATTTGCTAAAATTTCGTGCATAAAAATAAAAATTTGCAAAAAAATCCAAAAAAATCGAAGATAGTTTCGATTAAATTTGCTAAAGTTTCGTTCATAAAAATTAAAATTTGTAAAAAAATCCTAAAAAATCGACAATAGTTTCAATTAATTTTGCAAAAATTTCGTTCATAAAAATTAAAATTTGTTAAAAAGTCAAAAAAAAATCGAAGATAGTTTCAATTAAATTGCTAAAATTTGGTTCATAAAAATTAAAATTTGTAAGAAAATCCAAAAAAATCGAAGATCGTTTCAATTAAATTTGCTAAAATTTCGTTCATAAAAATTAAAATTTGTACGATAATACGAAAAAATCGAAGATAGCTTAAAATAAATTTGCTAACATTTAGTTCATAAAACTTAAATTTTTTAGAAAATCCAAAAAAATCGAAGATAGTTTCAATTAAATTTGCTAAAATTTCGTTCATAAAAATTAAAGTTTGTAAGAAAATCCAAAAAAATCGACGATAGCTTAAATTAAATTTGCTATAATTTAGTTCATAAAAATTAAAATTTGTCAGAAAATCAAAAAAATCGAAGATAGCTTAAATTAAAATTGCTAAAATTTAGTTCATAAAACTTAAAACTTTTAAGAAAATCCAAAAAATCGAAGATAGTTTGAATTAAATTTGCTAAAATTTCGTTCTTAAAAATTAAAATTTGTTAAAAAGTAAAAAAAAATCGAAGATAATTTCAATTAAATTTGCTAAAATTTGGTTCATAAAAATTAAAATTTGTAAGAAAATCCAAAAAAATCGAAGATCGTTTCAATTAAATTTGCTAAAATTTCGTTCATAAAAATTAAAATTGTAAGAAAATCCAAAAAATCGAAGATAGTTTGAATTAAATTTGCTAAAATTTCGTTCTTAAAAATTAAAATTTGTTAAAAAGTAAAAAAAAATCGAAGATAATTTCAATTAAATTTGCTAAAATTTGGTTCATAAAAATTAAAATTTGTAAGAAAATCCAAAAAAATCGAAGATCGTTTCAATTAAATTTGCTAAAATTTCGTTCATAAAAATTAAAATTGTAAGAAAATCCAAAAAAATCGAAGATAGCTTAAATTAATTTTGCAAAAATTTCGTTCATAAAAATTAAAATTTGTAAGAAAATCCAAAAAAATCGAAGATCGTTTCAATTAAATTTATTAAAATTTCGTTCATAAAAATTAAAATTTGTACGATAATACGAAAAAATCGAAGATAGCTTAAAATAAATTTGCTAACATTTAGTTCATAAAACTTAAAATTTTTTAGAAAATCCAAAAAAATCGAAGATAGTTTCAATTAAATTTGCTAAAATTTCGTTCATAAAAATTAAAGTTTGTAAGAAAATCCAAAAAAATCGACGATAGCTTAAATTAAATTTGCTATAATTTAGTTCATAAAAATTAAAATTTGTCAGAAAATCAAAAAAATCGAAGATAGCTTAAATTAAAATTGCTAAAATTTAGTTCATAAAACTTAAAACTTTTAAGAAAATCCAAAAAATCGAAGATAGTTTGAATTAAATTTGCTAAAATTTCGTTCTTAAAAATTAAAATTTGTTAAAAAGTAAAAAAAAATCGAAGATAATTTCAATTAAATTTGCTAAAATTTGGTTCATAAAAATTAAAATTTGTAAGAAAATCCAAAAAAATCGAAGATCGTTTCAATTAAATTTGCTAAAATTTCGTTCATAAAAATTAAAATTGTAAGAAAATCCAAAAAAATCGAAGATAGCTTAAATTAATTTTGCAAAAATTTCGTTCATAAAAATTAAAATTTGTTAAAAAGTCAAAAAAAATCGAAGATAGTTTCAATTAAATTTGCTAAAATTTGGTTCATAAAAATTAAAATTTGTAAGAAAATCCAAAAAAATCGAAGATCGTTTCAATTAAATTTGCTAAAATTTCGTGCATAAAAATTAAAATTTGTAAGAAAATCCAAAAAAAATCGAAGATAGCTTAAATTAAATTTGCAAAAATTTAGTTCATAAAACTTAAAAATTTTAAGAAAATCCAAAAAAATCGACAGTAGTTTCAATTAAATTTGCTAAATTTTTTTTGGCACAAATTAAAATTTTAAAAAAATCCAAAAAATTCGAAGATAGTTTCAATTAAATTTGCTAAATATTCGTTCATAAAAATTAAAATTTGAAAAAAAATAAAAAAAATCGAAGATAGTTTCATTTAAATTTGCTTAAATTTTGTTCATAAAAATTAAAATTTGTAAAAAAAATCGAAGATAGTTTCAATTAAATTTGCTAAAATTTCGTTCATAAAAATTAAAATTTGTACGAAAATACGAAAAAATCGAAGATAGCTTAAAATAAATTTGCTAAAATTTAGTTCATAAAACTTAAAATTTTTTAGAAAATCCAAAAAAATCGAAGATAGTTTCAATTAATTTTGCAAAAATTTCGTTCATAAAAATTAAAATTTGTTAAAAAGTCAAAAAAAATCGAAGATAGATTCAATTAAATTTGCTAAAATTTGGTTCATAAAAATTAAAATTTGTAAGAAAATCCAAAAAAATCGAAGATCGATTCAATTAAATTTGCTAAAATTTCGTTCATAAAAATTAAAATTTGTACGATAATACGAAAAAATCGAAGATAGCTTAAAATAAATTTGCTAAAATTTAGTTCATAAAACTTAAAATTTTTTAGAAAATCCAAAAAAATCGAAGATAGTTTCAATTAAATTTGCTAAAATTTCGTTCATAAAAATTAAAATTTCCAAAAAAATCGAACATAGTTTCAATTAAATTTGGTAAAATTTAGTTCATAAAACTTAAAAATTTTAAGAAAATCCAAAAAAATCGACAATAGTTTCAATTAAATTTGCTAAAATTTTTTTCGTAAAAATTAAAATTTTAAAAAAAAAACCAAAAAAATCGACAATAGTTTCAATTAAATTTGCTAAAATTTTTTTCGTAAAAATTAAAATTAAAAAAAAAAAACAAAAAAATCGAGGATAGTTTCAATTAAATTTGCTAAAATTTCGTTCATAAAAATTAAAATTTGTAAAAAATTCCAAAAAAATCGAAAATTGTTTCAATTGAATTTGCTAAAATTTAGTTCATAAAACTTAAAATTTGTAAGAAAATCTAAAAAAATCTTAGATAGTTCATATAAAATTTGCTAAAATTTAGTTCAAAAACATAAAATTTGTCAGAAAATCCAAAAAAATCGAAGATATTTTCAATTAAATTTGCTAAAATTTTGTTCATAAAAATTAAAATTTGTAAGAAAATCCAAAAAAAATCGAAGATAGCTTAAATTAATTTTGCTAAAATTTAGTTCATAAAACTTAAAAATTTTAAGAAAATCCAAAAAAATCGACAATAGTTTCAATTAAATTTGCTAAAATTTCGTTCATAAAAATTAAAATTTGTAAAAAAATAAAAAAAAATCGAAGATAGTTTCAATTAAATTTGCTAAAATTTCGTTCCTAAAAATAAAAATATGTAAAAAATCCAAAAAAATCGAAGATAATTTCAATTCAATTTGCTAAAACTTTGTTCATAAAAATTGAAATTTTAAAAAAATCCAAAAAATCGAAGATATTTTCAATTAAATTTGCTAAAATTTCGTGCATAAAAATAAAAATTTGCAAAAAAATCCAAAAAAATCGAAGATAGTTTCGATTAAATTTGCTAAAGTTTCGTTCATAAAAATTAAAATTTGTAAAAAAATCCTAAAAATTCGACAATAGTTTCAATTAATTTTGCAAAAATTTCGTTCATAAAAATTAAAATTTGTTAAAAAGTCAAAAAAAATCGAAGATAGTTTCAATTAAATTTGCTAAAATTTGGTTCATAAAAATTAAAATTTGTAAGAAAATCCAAAAAAATCGAAGATCGTTTCAATTAAATTTGCTAAAATTTCGTGCATAAAAATAAAAATTTGCAAAAAAATCCAAAAAAATCGAAGATAGTTTCGATTAAATTTGCTAAAGTTTCGTTCATAAAAATTAAAATTTGTAAAAAAATAAAAAAAAGTCGAAGATAGTTTCAATTAAATTTGGTAAAATTTCGTTCCTAAAAATAAAAATATGTAAAAAATCCAAAAAAATCGAAGATAATTTCAATTCAATTTGCTAAAACTTTGTTCATAAAAATTGAAAGTTTAAAAAAATCCAAAAAAATCGAAGATAGTTTCAATTAAATTTGCTAAAATTTCGTGCATAAAAATAAAAATTTGCAAAAAAATCCAAAAAAATCGAAGATAGTTTCGATTAAATTTGCTAAAGTTTCGTTCATAAAAATTAAAATTTGTAAAAAAATCCTAAAAAATCGACAATAGTTTCAATTAATTTTGCAAAAATTTCGTTCATAAAAATTAAAATTTGTTAAAAAGTCAAAAAAAATCGAAGATAGTTTCAATTAAATTTGCTAAAATTTGGTTCATAAAAATTAAAATTTGTAAGAAAATCCAAAAAAATCGAAGATCGTTTCAATTAAATTTGCTAAAATTTCGTTCATAAAAATTAAAATTTGTACGATAATACGAAAAAATCGAAGATAGCTTAAAATAAATTTGCTAACATTTAGTTCATAAAACTTAAAATTTTTTAGAAAATCCAAAAAAATCGAAGATAGTTTCAATTAAATTTGCTAAAATTTCGTTCATAAAAATTAAAGTTTGTAAGAAAATCCAAAAAAATCGACGATAGCTTAAATTAAATTTGCTATAATTTAGTTCATAAAAATTAAAATTTGTCAGAAAATCAAAAAAATCGAAGATAGCTTAAATTAAAATTGCTAAAATTTAGTTCATAAAACTTAAAACTTTTAAGAAAATCCAAAAAATCGAAGATAGTTTGAATTAAATTTGCTAAAATTTCGTTCTTAAAAATTAAAATTTGTTAAAAAGTAAAAAAAAATCGAAGATAATTTCAATTAAATTTGCTAAAATTTGGTTCATAAAAATTAAAATATGTAAGAAAATCCAAAAAAATCGAAGATCGTTTCAATTAAATTTGCTAAAATTTCGTTCATAAAAATTAAAATTGTAAGAAAATCCAAAAAATCGAAGATAGTTTGAATTAAATTTGCTAAAATTTCGTTCTTAAAAATTAAAATTTGTTAAAAAGTAAAAAAAAATCGAAGATAATTTCAATTAAATTTGCTAAAATTTGGTTCATAAAAATTAAAATTTGTAAGAAAATCCAAAAAAATCGAAGATCGTTTCAATTAAATTTGCTAAAATTTCGTTCATAAAAATTAAAATTGTAAGAAAATCCAAAAAAATCGAAGATAGCTTAAATTAATTTTGCAAAAATTTCGTTCATAAAAATTAAAATTTGTAAGAAAATCCAAAAAAATCGAAGATCGTTTCAATTAAATTTGCTAAAATTTCGTTCATAAAAATTAAAATTTGTACGATAATACGAAAAAATCGAAGATAGCTTAAAATAAATTTGCTAACATTTAGTTCATAAAACTTAAAATTTTTTAGAAAATCCAAAAAAATCGAAGATAGTTTCAATTAAATTTGCTAAAATTTCGTTCATAAAAATTAAAGTTTGTAAGAAAATCCAAAAAAATCGACGATAGCTTAAATTAAATTTGCTATAATTTAGTTCATAAAAATTAAAATTTGTCAGAAAATCAAAAAAATCGAAGATAGCTTAAATTAAAATTGCTAAAATTTAGTTCATAAAACTTAAAACTTTTAAGAAAATCCAAAAAATCGAAGATAGTTTGAATTAAATTTGCTAAAATTTCGTTCTTAAAAATTAAAATTTGTTAAAAAGTAAAAAAAAATCGAAGATAGTTTCAATTAAATTTGCTAAAATTTGGTTCATAAAAATTAAAATTTGTAAGAAAATCCAAAAAAATCGAAGATCGTTTCAATTAAATTTGCTAAAATTTCGTGCATAAAAATTAAAATTTGTAAGAAAATCCAAAAAAAATCGAAGATAGCTTAAATTAAATTTGCAAAAATTTAGTTCATAAAACTTAAAAATTTTAAGAAAATCCAAAAAAATCGACAGTAGTTTCAATTAAATTTGCTAAATTTTTTTTGGCACAAATTAAAATTTTTAAAAAAAATACAAAAAATTCGAAGATAGTTTCAATTAAATTTGCTAAATATTCGTTCATAAAAATTAAAATTTGAAAAAAAATAAAAAAAATCGAAGATAGTTTCATTTAAATTTGCTTAAATTTTGTTCATAAAAATTAAAATTTGTAAAAAAAATCGAAGATAGTTTCAATTAAATTTGCTAAAATTTCGTTCATAAAAATTAAAATTTGTACGAAAATACGAAAAAATCGAAGATAGCTTAAAATAAATTTGCTAAAATTTAGTTCATAAAACTTAAAATTTTTTAGAAAATCCAAAAAAATCGAAGATAGTTTCAATTAATTTTGCAAAAATTTCGTTCATAAAAATTAAAATTTGTTAAAAAGTCAAAAAAAATCGAAGATAGATTCAATTAAATTTGCTAAAATTTGGTTCATAAAAATTAAAATTTGTAAGAAAATCCAAAAAAATCGAAGATCGATTCAATTAAATTTGCTAAAATTTCGTTCATAAAAATTAAAATTTGTACGATAATACGAAAAAATCGAAGATAGCTTAAAATAAATTTGCTAAAATTTAGTTCATAAAACTTAAAATTTTTTAGAAAATCCAAAAAAATCGAAGATAGTTTCAATTAAATTTGCTAAAATTTCGTTCATAAAAATTAAAATTTCCAAAAAAATCGAACATAGTTTCAATTAAATTTGGTAAAATTTAGTTCATAAAACTTAAAAATTTTAAGAAAATCCAAAAAAATCGACAATAGTTTCAATTAAATTTGCTAAAATTTTTTTCGTAAAAATTAAAATTTTAAAAAAAAAACCAAAAAAATCGACAATAGTTTCAATTAAATTTGCTAAAATTAGGTTCGTAAAAATTAAATTTAAAAAAAAAAACAAAAAAATCGAGGATAGTTTCAATTAAATTTGCTAAAATTTCGTTCATAAAAATTAAAATTTGTAAAAAATTCCAAAAAAATCGAAAATTGTTTCAATTGAATTTGCTAAAATTTAGTTCATAAAACTTAAAATTTGTAAGAAAATCTAAAAAAATCTTAGATAGTTCATATAAAATTTGCTAAAATTTAGTTCAAAAACATAAAATTTGTCAGAAAATCCAAAAAAATCGAAGATATTTTCAATTAAATTTGCTAAAATTTTGTTCATAAAAATTAAAATTTGTAAGAAAATCCAAAAAAAATCGAAGATAGCTTAAATTAATTTTGCTAAAATTTAGTTCATAAAACTTAAAAATTTTAAGAAAATCCAAAAAAATCGACAATAGTTTCAATTAAATTTGCTAAAATTTCGTTCATAAAAATTAAAATTTCCAAAAAAATCGAACATAGTTTCAATTAAATTTGGTAAAATTTAGTTCATAAAACTTAAAAATTTTAAGAAAATCCAAAAAAATCGACAATAGTTTCAATTAAATTTGCTAAAATTTTTTTCGTAAAAATTAAAATTTTAAAAAAAAAACCAAAAAAATCGACAATAGTTTCAATTAAATTTGCTAAAATTAGGTTCGTAAAAATTAAAATTTAAAAAAAAAAACAAAAAAATCGAGGATAGTTTCAATTAAATTTGCTAAAATTTCGTTCATAAAAATTAAAATTTGTAAAAAATTCCAAAAAAATCGAAAATTGTTTCAATTGAATTTGCTAAAATTTAGTTCATAAAACTTAAAATTTGTAAGAAAATCTAAAAAAATCTTAGATAGTTCATATAAAATTTGCTAAAATTTAGTTCAAAAACATAAAATTTGTCAGAAAATCCAAAAAAATCGAAGATATTTTCAATTAAATTTGCTAAAAATTTTGTTCATAAAAATTAAAATTTGTAAGAAAATCCAAAAAAAATCGAAGATAGCTTAAATTAATTTTGCTAAAATTTAGTTCATAAAACTTAAAAATTTTAAGAAAATCCAAAAAAATCGACAATAGTTTCAATTAAATTTGCTAAAATTTCGTTCATAAAAATTAAAATTTGTAAAAAAATAAAAAAAAATCGAAGATAGTTTCAATTAAATTTGTTAAAATTTCGTTCCTAAAAATAAAAATATGTAAAAAATCCAAAAAAATCGAAGATAATTTCAATTCAATTTGCTAAAACTTTGTTCATAAAAATTGAAATTTTAAAAAAATCCAAAAAATCGAAGATATTTTCAATTAAATTTGCTAAAATTTCGTGCATAAAAATAAAAATTTGCAAAAAAATCCAAAAAAATCGAAGATAGTTTCGATTAAATTTGCTAAAGTTTCGTTCATAAAAATTAAAATTTGTAAAAAAATCCTAAAAAATCGACAATAGTTTCAATTAATTTTGCAAAAATTTCGTTCATAAAAATTAAAATTTGTTAAAAAGTCAAAAAAAATCGAAGATAGTTTCAATTAAATTTGCTAAAATTTGGTTCATAAAAATTAAAATTTGTAAGAAAATCCAAAAAAATCGAAGATCGTTTCAATTAAATTTGCTAAAATTTCGTTCATAAAAATTAAAATTTGTACGATAATACGAAAAAATCGAAGATAGCTTAAAATAAATTTGCTAAAATTTAGTTCATAAAACTTAAAATTTTTTAGAAAATCCAAAAAAATCGAAGATAGTTTCAATTAAATTTGCTAAAATTTCGTTCATAAAAATTAAAGTTTGTAAGAAAATCCAAAAAAATCAAACGATAGCTTAAATTAAATTTGCTATAATTTAGTTCATAAAAATTAAAATTTGTCAGAAAATCCAAAAAAATCGAAGATAGCTTAAATTAAATTTGCTTAAATTTAGTTCATAAAACTTAAAACTTTTAAGAAAATCCAAAAAATCGAAGATAGTTTGAATTAAATTTGCTAAAATTTCGTTCATAAAAATTAAAATTTGTTAAAAAGTAAAAAAAATCGAAGATAGTTTCAATTAAATTTGCTAAAATTTAGTTCATAAAACTTAAAAATTTTAAGAAAATCCAAAAAAATCGACAATAGTTTCAATTAAATTTGCTAAAATTTCGTTCATAAAAATTAAAATTTGTAAAAAAATAAAAAAAAGTCGAAGATAGTTTCAATTAAATTTGCTTAAATTTCGTTCCTAAAAATAAAAATATGTAAAAAATCCAAAAAATCGAAGATAATTTCAATTCAATTTGCTAAAACTTTGTTCATAAAAATTGAAATTTTAAAAAAATCCAAAAAAATCGAAGATAGTTTCAATTAAATTTGCTAAAATTTCGTGCATAAAAATAAAAATTTGCAAAAAAATCCAAAAAAATCGAAGATAGTTTCGATTAAATTTGCTAAAGTTTCGTTCATAAAAATTAAAATTTGTAAAAAAATCCTAAAAAATCGATTATAGTTTCAATTAATTTTGCAAAAATTTCGTTCATAAAATTAAAATTTGTTAAAAAGTCAAAAAAAATCGAAGATAGTTTCAATTAAATTTGCTAAAATTTGGTTCATAAAAATTAAAATTTGTAAGAAAATCCAAAAAAATCGAAGATCGTTTCAATTAAATTTGCTAAAATTTCGTTCATAAAAATTAAAATTTGTACGATAATACGAAAAAATCGAAGATAGCTTAAAATAAATTTGCTAACATTTAGTTCATAAAACTTAAAATTTTTTAGAAAATCCAAAAAAATCGAAGATAGTTTCAATTAAATTTGCTAAAATTTCGTTCATAAAAATTAAAGTTTGTAAGAAAATCCAAAAAAATCGACGATAGCTTAAATTAAATTTGCTATAATTTAGTTCATAAAAATTAAAATTTGTCAGAAAATCCAAAAAAATCGAAGATAGCTTAAATTAAATTTGCTAAAATTTAGTTCATAAAACTTAAAACTTTTAAGAAAATCCAAAAAATCGAAGATAGTTTGAATTAAATTTGCTAAAATTTCGTTCATAAAAATTAAAATTTGTTAAAAAGTAAAAAAAAATCGAAGATAATTTCAATTAAATTTGCTAAAATTTGGTTCATAAAAATTAAAATTTGTAAGAAAATCCAAAAAAATCGAAGATCGTTTCAATTAAATTTGCTAAAATTTCGTTCATAAAAATTAAAATTGTAAGAAAATCCAAAAAAATCGAAGATAGCTTAAATTAATTTTGCAAAAATTTCGTTCATAAAAATTAAAATTTGTTAAAAAGTCAAAAAAAATCGAAGATAGTTTCAATTAAATTTGCTAAAATTTGGTTCATAAAAATTAAAATTTGTAAGAAAATCCAAAAAAATCGAAGATCGTTTCAATTAAATTTGCTAAAATTTCGTGCATAAAAATTAAAATTTGTAAGAAAATCCAAAAAAAATCGAAGATAGCTTAAATTAAATTTGCAAAAATTTAGTTCATAAAACTTAAAAATTTTAAGAAAATCCAAAAAAATTGACAGTAGTTTCAATTAAATTTGCTAAATTTTTTTTGGCACAAATTAAAATTTTAAAAAAATCCAAAAAATTCGAAGATAGTTTCAATTAAATTTGCTAAATATTCGTTCATAAAAATTAAAATTTGAAAAAAAATAAAAAAAATCGAAGATAGTTTCATTTAAATTTGCTTAAATTTTGTTCATAAAAATTAAAATTTGTAAAAAAAATCGAAGATAGTTTCAATTAAATTTGCTAAAATTTCGTTCATAAAAATTAAAATTTGTACGAAAATACGAAAAAATCGAAGATAGCTTAAAATAAATTTGCTAAAATTTAGTTCATAAAACTTAAAATTTTTTAGAAAATCCAAAAAAATCGAAGATAGTTTCAATTAATTTTGCAAAAATTTCGTTCATAAAAATTAAAATTTGTTAAAAAGTCAAAAAAAATCGAAGATAGATTCAATTAAATTTGCTAAAATTTGGTTCATAAAAATTAAAATTTGTAAGAAAATCCAAAAAAATCGAAGATCGTTTCAATTAAATTTGCTAAAATTTCGTTCATAAAAATTAAAATTTGTACGATAATACGAAAAAATCGAAGATAGCTTAAAATAAATTTGCTAAAATTTAGTTCATGAAACTTAAAATTTTTTAGAAAATCCAAAAAAATCGAAGATAGTTTCAATTAAATTTGCTAAAATTTCGTTCATAAAAATTAAAATTTCCAAAAAAATCGAACATAGTTTCAATTAAATTTGGTAAAATTTAGTTCATAAAACTTAAAAATTTTAAGAAAATCCAAAAAAATCGACAATAGTTTCAATTAAATTTGCTAAAATTTTTTTCGTAAAAATTAAAATTTTAAAAAAAAACCAAAAAAATCGACAATAGTTTCAATTAAATTTGCTAAAATTTTTTTCGTAAAATTAAAATTTAAAAAAAAAAAAAAAAAAATCGAGGATAGTTTCAATTAAATTTGCTAAAATTTCGTTCATAAAAATTAAAATTTGTAAAAAATTCCAAAAAAATCGAAAATTGTTTCAATTGAATTTGCTAAAATTTAGTTCATAAAACTTAAAATTTGTAAGAAAATCTAAAAAAATCTTAGATAGTTCATATAAAATTTGCTAAAATTTAGTTCAAAAACATAAAATTTGTCAGAAAATCCAAAAAAATCGAAGATATTTTCAATTAAATTTGCTAAAATTTCGTTCATAAAAATTAAAATTTGTAAGAAAATCCAAAAAAAATCGAAGATAGCTTAAATTAATTTTGCTAAAATTTAGTTCATAAAACTTAAAAATTTTAAGAAAATCCAAAAAAATCGACAATAGTTTCAATTAAATTTGCTAAAATTTCGTTCATAAAAATTAAAATTTGTAAAAAAATAAAAAAAAATCGAAGATAGTTTCAATTAAATTTGCTAAAATTTCGTTCCTAAAAATAAAAATATGTAAAAAATCCAAAAAAATCGAAGATAATTTCAATTCAATTTGCTAAAACTTTGTTCATAAAAATTGAAATTTTAAAAAAATCCAAAAAATCGAAGATATTTTCAATTAAATTTGCTAAAATTTCGTGCATAAAAATAAAAATTTGCAAAAAAATCCAAAAAAATCGAAGATAGTTTCGATTAAATTTGCTAAAGTTTCGTTCATAAAAATTAAAATTTGTAAAAAAATCCTAAAAAATCGACAATAGTTTCAATTAATTTTGCAAAAATTTCGTTCATAAAAATTAAAATTTGTTAAAAAGTCAAAAAAAATCGAAGATAGTTTCAATTAAATTTGCTAAAATTTGGTTCATAAAAATTAAAATTTGTAAGAAAATCCAAAAAAATCGAAGATCGTTTCAATTAAATTTGCTAAAATTTCGTTCATAAAAATTAAAATTTGTACGATAATACGAAAAAATCGAAGATAGCTTAAAATAAATTTGCTAAAATTTAGTTCATAAAACTTAAAATTTTTTAGAAAATCCAAAAAAATCGAAGATAGTTTCAATTAAATTTGCTAAAATTTCGTTCATAAAAATTAAAGTTTGTAAGAAAATCCAAAAAAATCGACGATAGCTTAAATTAAATTTGCTATAATTTAGTTCATAAAAATTAAAATTTGTCAGAAAATCCAAAAAAATCGAAAATAGCTTAAATTAAATTTGCTTAAATTTAGTTCATAAAACTTAAAACTTTTAAGAAAATCAAAAAATCGAAGATAGTTTGAATTAAATTTGCTAAAATTTCGTTCATAAAAATTAAAATTTGTTAAAAAGTAAAAAAAAATCGAAGATAGTTTCAATTAAATTTGCTAAAATTTGGTTCATAAAAATTAAAATTTGTAAGAAACCCAAAAAAATCGAAGATCGTTTCAATTAAATTTGCTAAAATTTCGTTCATAAAAATTAAAATTGTAAGAAAATCCAAAAAAAAATCGAAGATAGCTTAAATTAAATTTGCTAAAATTTAGTTCATAAAACTTAAAAATTTTAAGAAAATCCAAAAAAATCGACAATAGTTTCAATTAAATTTGAATTAAAATTTGTAAAAAAATAAAAAAAAATCGAAGATAGTTTCAATTAATTTTGCAAAAATTTCGTTCATAAAAATTAAAATTTGTTAAAAAGTCAAAAAAAATCGAAGATAGTTTCAATTAAATTTGCTAAAATTTGGTTCATAAAAATTAAAATTTGTAAGAAAATCCAAAAAAATCGAAG